>CAMGYJ010000007.1:45081763-45340427 GCA_946122785.1 Linum tenue | reverse complement strand
AATATCCTAAATAGGTTTGTTACCTAGAAGGGAGAAGCTCACTACTCTCATCCTCTAAGAATTTTTGTAGGAGCTCGAGGAGGAGCAGCAATGGCAATGCCAACATTGGAAAAACTAGTTTCAATGGAAACCCCAAAGGAGAAGCTTGAGATTCTCTTTGAAGATAATGATATGATTGAGGAAAAGGAAACTACTATCAAGAAAACCATTTGGGGTTATGAAGAGTTCATTCTAGTGCATGAAATGAAGAAAGATCCATGCCATTGCATCATCAAATGTATTTTGGATGACCATCACATAGAAAGGGTTTAGTTGATCTTGGTGCAAGCATCAACCTACCTCGAAAAAACTATGAGAAAATTGGATTGACTTACATGGAGGACGTAAACATTGAGATCATACTTTCCAACAACACTCCTTGTCAAGATCCTTGAGTAGTCAGAGCCCTAAGTACCCAAGTTGGACCATTTATATTCTCTCTGGATTATGTGGTGATCGATATGAGGATTGACGAAGCATACTCAAACCTTTTTGGGAGATCATTCCTTGTAGGTAATGCATTCTTTTTGTTTATCTTGAATCCTTCTGTTGAGTCTTCCTATGCAATTGGGGAACTGAACTTTTTATATTTCATAATCATTCAAAATTAGTACAAAAATGAGGTAACTCATTCCAACCTTTTTCATTGCTAGAGATTAATTAGTCCATTGAGAACAATGTCTATTTTAAAGTGTGGGGTATAATTGTGTGTTATGTACTACTTCATTATGATTTACATTGATATGTATTTAGTCGTTCAATTTCGAAATTTTACTAATTTTAGTAATTATATGTTTTGTATGAATTTTTTTAACAACTAAAGATGGTTTTCCATCAATTGACTTGTTTAGTCATCCCCTATAAGCATTTTCACTGCTCATCAGATGGGGTGAGGAGTGGTTGGGGCGGGGGTTAGGCGGATTTGGATGGGTTTGGAACCACCCACCGTGTGGTGGGTGAAGGGGAAAATGACCCACACTCAACTAAGCATTACATGTGGGTGGGTTGGGTTGGGTTGGGTTAGAATTTTCAAACAAATTAATGCTTAATCAATAAATCATGTGAATTGTTTATTTTACAATACTGGTATTGGTAATTATCCACAAATTACAAATTATTCAATGGATCTAGGGAATCAATGAGTCTATGGAATATCACTTTATCTAGGGAGGTTAGTGTATTGGCTATGAGGGATGTGATAATTAATGAGATATAATAACCATTTGATAAAGTCCCAATGCTATGTTGTTTGATTCATTCATGGTTTTCTGATTATGCAAAGAAGTCTCACTTTCTCAAAGTTTTAAAGTGACTAAGTTCGAAGCTGGTTCCTCTCTAGTACAAGTAAAATTTCCACTCGTTGAATTGATAGCTGATTTGAGGATGCATTTTTAAGGGCACAGATAAAACTTCCAACACCCCTTGTATTCATTATCCCTCAACACAAATTGAGGTATAAGAGTTCAAAAAAGTCCTCTTACAATAGCTGAGATACGAAAATTGTTGTTGCTCAACAAATAAGAGTCTTATGCTCTAGTAAAGCTCCCTACACAAGAAAAAAAAATGATGATGAGAAAATAGAGAAAAAAGTCTGTTGATTTGTGTTTTTAATAAGGCAAAAGTTCTAAAAGGGTATGCCAAATGATGGTGGAATTTCAAAAGCTCAAAATCGTTTATCAAAATTTTCACACTAGGTGTTTTGAGACTATAATGCATGGTTAGCTGTTTATGCTTGAGTTAGTTTGCATAATGTTCTTGCATATTGATGTGGTTAGGATTCTCTCGTGATATTGTTCACCTAGTAAGTTCACTTTTGATCCACTACCTAAGTTCGAGTTCGAGTGATCCTCGTTAGTTTTCATTGAGTTGTATGGTACGGTTGTGAGTAGTGTTTGACTAGGTACAAACAAAGTTCAAGTGTGAAGTATTTTTTTTATAATACTCAAATTATAATGTTTATCGCTCCCTTATTTGATATATTTTCCCCTTCTATCAATGCATCTTTAGGATTTTTACTTGAATTCATATTAATATCGTAATTATTTGATCAAAGAGATATGATTAGGCCTAGGGTTTTTTTCCTGAGAAATGTCAACGTAATAGTTAGAAAGAACCACTACCTACAATACCTTCCTATCCCACTAGCAAACTACCCTAAAATCAAAATAAGCTAATTCTAATGGGGACAACACAGGGCCTTAAGTGCCACTCTATGAGCAACCCAGTTGGCAGTCTGTGGAATAGCTCTACAGTCTCTACAATGAGAAAAGGACTAAAGAAGAAAACGACAATCTCGAAATAGGGGGGCCTCCAATCGAATCCTCCACCACACTGAGCTTGAACTTATAGATGACAACTTCTGCACCGCCTTTGAAGATGACACGAGACAACCTTCTAGAATTTGCAAGAGAAACTGAATCCCTAGCTGCAAGGAGTTCTGCAAGGTACGTGTCAGAGACACCTTGATGCTGGACAACCATGACGAGATGCACATGCCCGTCTGAGCCATAAACCACAAGGCCAGACGAGTAGCCAGAGTCTTGGACGACATCATTGAAATTGATCTTCAAATGGTCTTCAGGCGGACATTATCATATATTTCTAACCTAAGCATGCACACAGGGTAGGGATGACGAGGCAGGTGGCAAGGAAGAGAACATTTCATAGAGCTAAAAAGAGAATTGGTGGGCAAGCGAACGACATAAGGCTGGGTATTTTCAAATACCACTTTATTTCTTAATTTTCATATTTTCCATAAGAGGCACACTACCTAGAGAATACTCTTTTGAATTGCTTATCTAGCATGACTTGACGCAACCACAAACTAAAATTCATTGTCGGAGCCGAAGCAAGTATATTACTTAATCCCACAAAAGACCATAATTGGAAGGCAAGGGGCAACAAAATTACAAGTGTTCTGTACTTTCTCAAAACCTCCAACAAATAAGACACTGATTTAGAAACCCCACAAGACCTGAGTGCCACCGTTGTCGAAATGAGCACTTAAAGACATTGCTAAATGAAAAATCTCAGCTTGGGAGGAGCCTGTATGACCCAAGTCTTATTCCATAAGTGAGGATCAATAATATGAGCTAGAGACTTTATACTCGAAGCCAATCCATTCTAAGGCTAAGTGGTATTCTGTCCTAACGAAATATTTACTATTTTTGGTAAAATGCCAGACTCTGGTGTCTGATTGAGCAACTTGAGGCATGGCCATCTTGCAAAAAAGATCAACAGATCGAGGAGCAAAACAATACTGCAGCCGTGGAACATGCCATTCCCCTGTACCCCTCTAATAAGAAAGGAGACTCCTGGGGAAGAGTTAATATTGCCCAACCTGATCACCGACCTTTCTAGTTGAACTACTAGAATCCGGTTATCATTTAAGGCGTTAATGTTGTGCCCATATCCAACCAGCTGCCAACGTAGACCATGAATGAGCATATTTCTTTCATAGAGAAGACTATGCCAACCCTAATATGGGTTGGATCACACCTTGAATTCCATAATGGAGATAGAACTAAAGTAATGACCTTTATAGATTTGGCTAAGTAAGGAATTTGGCTCAGCCTAAATGCGCCAATATTGTTTTGCCAATAAAGCTTGGTAAAAAGCCTGAAAGTCCCTGAACCCAAATCCACCATGAAATTTACTTTGCATTATTCCCTTCAACAGTCCTAATGGATAGGATTGTCTGATTTACTAGAGAGCCCCACAAGAACCTGGCTATATGGCCATTCAACCGTTTACATGTTTCCTTGGGGAATTTAAAATAGGACATACTGTGGACTGAGAGATTTGTTGCAAATGTTCTTATGAGCGTATCCTTACCAACTTTTGAGAAAGACCTCTGCTTCCAACCATCAAGCTTCTGGCGTAATTTCTTCTCAAGGTATAAGAACGTGTCTCCGTATGTTTATTGTGTGAGTGTTGTTTAGCATAAACATGTTTCTAAAAAGTGCGCCTAGGCACCCACCTAGGCTTTAGGCATAAAAAAATGTCTTGCCTTGACCTTAAGTAGCGGGCAAGGCGCCTCAAGTGGGTTGTCGGCCCTAGTGGCCCCTAGTCAACACCGAGTTGCCCCTCAAAATGACTTCACGGTGTCTCTTTTCTACCTCTTGATATGCTACCAAGTTAGAGAGAAATAAAGATCGTCCTCCTTTTTCCTTCTTCGCCTCTTGAGTGTTTCTATCCTCAAGGCTAGAGTTAGAGACGATCATCTTTAGAGTAACTTCTTCTTTTCATTTTGCGCTTCTTTTGTCTTAATTCGCGCTTTTTCCTTTCTCTTTTCTCCATACTATGTTTTATACTTTACCATGTATTGTTGATGAGAGTTTAGAAATGAGAGGTAGACGCGTTGCTATTGATTCATGAACTTGTGATACTAGGGAACTGTAAGAAATTTTGCTATGTTTACATCCAACGCTTAAGCATGCCTAGGCATACTAGATGCTAACCAGAGGCTCAACGCCCGCATTTCGCCTAACACTTTTTTGAACCTTTAGTTAAGAGTAGGGGTGGCTATTTGGTCCGGGTTTTTTGGTTTTCCTGAAAAATCGGACCGTATAACCCAGACCGAGACCGCACCAGGACCAGATAGCAAACAATCCAATCTCATCTTCAGGCTTAGATTTGAGGTAAAAAACCATTTGGGATCGGACCGAAATCCGGATAAAGACCGGATAAGAGAGCCCAACACCAAACACTTAACAAACTCCTCACCCTTTGAGGCCTTAGGCCACTAAAATCCCCACAAGTTCAATCTAAAATCAAGACCGAATTGGGACCGAACCGGGTCGAGACCAAACTGTATCCAATCCAATCTTTGATCCTCATATTCCCGAAAAGACCGGATCTCGACCGATCAATTTTGACCAATTTAACCGAACCGGACCATATAGCCACTACTAGTTTAGATAGTTGCTAGCAAGACTTTCCTTCCTTTCCTTAACGATGAACCCTTTGGAGATTATTAGAGAATTGTGGATTAATCCCTTTTTAACTGTTGGAAGTATTAGTTAAAAACTTAAAATCACAGACAAACAATTAATTTATGTAGTCTATTCGAATTATATTAGGATAGTCTATTAGGTTTTTCCAGTTTTTACCTAAAAATATGTATTTGAGGTCTTTATTTCAATTAAGCAGAAATTAATAGAAGAATTACCTTCCCAACCCTAAACTCTCTCTATCTCCTAATTTCTCTTCTTCTCAAATTCAAGCTTCGGCCGATTCTTATTATGTTCTTTCCTTTCCTCCTCCCAATCTCAATCCCTAATTCTGTTCGTATAAACCCTAATCCTCAAATATCAAACCCGATAAAAACCCTACTTATATCACAGATCAATCGAGTCATGAATATTGATCGGGTTACGAGTCAATCAATCCATCAAGATTCTCGTCACAAATCATGCAAGTTCTCGTCACTGACTCTTTAGTCAAATCAAATTACAAACGTTATAGCGAATTGAATGGATCGAATGGACTACTCCGGTCGGTCTCATTTTTGAGCTTTGCGACAGCTGTGTATATGAAATAAGAAAAAAAGGGAGGAGCCGCGTACTGCCTTTATTTGTCACTGTTCTGCATCTATTGATCCCGCAAAGCTGGAATAACGCGTTTATTCATTAAAGCGACGCTCAGCCTGTCCACCCTAATTTGGGGTTTGTTCGCTTTTATTGCTCTCCTTTATCCGACTTTGCCAAAGCATTTAATTCCATTCGTTCCGTTCCTTTGCTGATGGTGATAGTGTCGTCGATCTCAACTCTCAAACGTACATTTCTGTGGTTTTGATGTTTTCTTTCAGTTATGGATCGAATTTCTGGACATACGCTGGAGTTTGGCTCGGACCAATAATTGTTTCCTTTCCCGAAGTGATCTGCACTACAAAATGGTTTGGTTTTGCAGTGACGAACGTTCAAGTTTCCTTGACGTTTACTCCAATTGAATTTCAACTCGAAATTAATTACCT
The DNA here is from genome assembly GCA_946122785.1 of Linum tenue. Classification (NCBI taxonomy): domain Eukaryota; kingdom Viridiplantae; phylum Streptophyta; class Magnoliopsida; order Malpighiales; family Linaceae; genus Linum; species Linum tenue. The sequence continues at coordinate 45,334,414 of CAMGYJ010000007.1, read as the reverse complement.
TCTTTTTGTTTTTGACATTAGATTGATTACTTATCAGATCTATTGGTTTATAGTAGTTCAGTGGCGGAGCCATGTTGATGCCACGGGAGGTTGTAGTCCTCTTCAACTCTCAAAATTATGTAAAATTACATATAAATTGTGTAATATATTTGGAACATATGGTGTTTGTAACATATGGATACGAAATTATATGTCGGTATTTGAACACTAAATTTTGTCAACATTAGTTAACATTTTTTTATCACCCAGCCACAATTTAAATGATAGTTATCGTTATTTATATCTAATACATTTTATTTCCTGCCGTCAAAATCTAATTTTATTATTATTCTTCTTCCACCATATTCTCCTTTTGTTGAAACTCGCTTTATGCAAATAATGAGTTATCTTATAACGATGTCTTATATATTGAACCTCAACTAGATTATTATAGGTTGACTAGAGATGTCTAAAACTCAATAAATTTATTATGTTTTTTGAGATTATGGTCATTGAAAGAAGTAACTTGGCATTGTTGCTATGCCTAACCTTCCAATTCAAAGTGTTGAAAGGACACTTGTAAGGAGCTACATAAAAAAACTCTATAGAATTGAATTATCAGTAAAAAAAAATCGTGAATAATTATTTGATAAGATATATGGAGATTGATATCATATGAATACAATCTTACTATTCTCACTACACCATTGATGGTAACACTTACAAAAAAATTTATCGAAACGAGATACCATTGTGAAAATCACAATTAGTGTGCTTTATAAAAACTTAGTTTTAAAATAAATTAGAGATAATAGTGATGCATGAATTTGAATTATAACCCGAACGCATTGCAAGAAATCATGATAATCCATTGGACAGTCTACACAGAATAGCAAGTGATTATTTCAAGTGCTCATTTTAGTTCAATTGAAAGATTAATAAGATTCAGTTTTGTGAACAGTTATCGGTCGGTGGAAAGCCATAAAAATGTGCATCTCCTTTTATCTTTTGTTAAGATTCGAATGTTTTTAAGTTCTTACAATAAAGGAAATGTAACTGGAGCTGACTTTATCAATTTCTTTAATATTCTTATTATTTTCATGTTGGAAAATCTTACTTTGATTATGCTCAAACTTTGAAGAGAAAGTGATTGTTATTGGTCCACACTTCTATAATTAACGTTTGAATAAAAACGCCTGTTTGAACTTTGAAGCTTATGGAATTCAAGTAAAATTGGTCTAGTATTTATATAGAAATCATTTTGTGATAAGAGTTTTGCAAATACAACTATGGGTACATGTACACCTATAACAAGTCTTTTGTAGCAGCTTTGGATAGGTTGTTATGGCTAATTCTAGGCACTAGATACGACCGGAAGACAACAAAAGATAAGAAAATTAATTCTAGTTACGTAATATATAAGTTGATTTTATCATATTTTTTGTTATATCTATATTCCATGTATTTATAAGGAAAATGAACCTCCGATATTACCTCTATTTTGCGATATTAATTATATCGATGAAAAATTTAACAATTTCCATGTATTTTTGTAAAAGACGTTTACAACACCTACAAGTCAATAGAGGAATTAAAAATACTTCGAATAGCTCAACCCAAAATTATAGAACTAGGTAGGACTTAGGAGTTGTTGGGAAAATCTTTTCCTTTCTGCATCCCAAAGCTCCTTGGTTATGCATCCTATCTTATACCATTACTTTCTCCTCCCATACCATAGTAATTACCATACCATACCAATTTAGCATAAATTCTATTAATTATGGAATTCAACATCATAACCAAACCGAAACTAATATAATATAAAATTAACCAAACTAAATTTTAAACAGTTTGGTTAATTGGTTAATCAAATTAACCAATATAATAGAATATTGTCATTACCTGAGAAAAAATCCTGGATGAGTATTTTCCTGGTTGGAAGTCACAGATACTTACTCGTCTAATCAGGTTGGCAGAATTTGGGTTCTATCGAGAGCCCATTGTCCTATTGTGGTTCATGATAGTACTGAGTTCTATGTGCATGGATTCTTACAGTGGAAGGAGAAGGCTCAGATTACCTTTGTATATGCATCTAATGACGTCAGTCAGAGAGAAGCCATGTATCAAGATCTTAAGCAGAAAATACACACAGCTATTCCTTGGCTAGTAGTGGGGTTTTTAATTCAATCCTGAATTGTAGGGAGTCTTCTACTCCAGTGGCATTGGGGTAAGTGCTAGGAATTTCAGTAGTTGGATTGAGGAGATGCAGTTGCTTGAGCACAAAGTAGTAGGACCTTGGTTCGCCTGGGCTAACAAGCAGGAAGGTAACCCCATTGTCAAAAGGCTGGATAGGGTGCTTGTGTCTGAGGGTTGACTTACTCTATTTCCCAGAAGCTCAGTCGGATACCTTACCAGGGTCTTTCTGATCATTGTGGTCTTTGTCTGTGTACAAACTCATGTCAGAAATCCTTACCAAAGGCCTTCAAATATTTTAGTTTCTGGAAATCCCATCCTCGGTAGTAAACTTGGTAAAAGAGGGATAGAGTTGTCCTGTTCTGGGTTCTGCCATGCAGCAGCTTTATATCAAGCTTAGAGAAAATAAGGTGAGACTCAAGAAACTTAACAAGGAGCATTATTCAGAGATCCATGAGAAAGTAAAGCCAGCACAATTAGAGCTAGATTTGGTTAAAAAAGAAGTGTTGGAGCGCCCTGACTCCTCGGTTTTCCATGCTACGAAGAGGTGTATGATCTAGCTTCTTGAACTGAAGAAGGCTGAAGAATAGTCCCTCCAGCAGAAATCAAGGCATGTGTGGGTTAACAGTGGTGATTCTAGCACACAATTTTTTCATAGCATGGTCAGAACTATTCAAGAAGTTCTATCACCCATATAGTTACACAAGATGGCAGAGTCCTAGATAATTTGGATGACATTGGACATGAAGCTGTGGGGTTCTATCACAATCTTTTGGGGGTGCCTAATCCTTCATTGAAGCATGTGACAGTGGATACTCTAAGAAACCTTCTTTTCCACCATCTTCCTTCTGATACCTCTTCTCTATTATTGCTGATGAAGTCAGCAAGGTGGTCCATAAGATGAAAAGAGGCAAAGCCCCTGGTCCTGATGGATTCTCTGCAGAGTTTTTTCAGGACAATTGGAACTTGGTTGGCAAATTAGTTACTCAAGCTATTAAGGATTTCTTTACTACAGACACATTGTGAAGAGAGGTAAACTGCACTATCCTCACCCTCACCCCTAAAGTTCCCAATGCTAGTTTTATGAAGCTATCCAGAGCTATATCCTGTTGTAATTTCATCTATAAGTGCATCTCCAAACTCCTAGCGAATCGTCTGAAGAAATTCATGCCATAGATAATTAGTCCTAACCAGACAACTTTTGTTAAAGGGGAGCTAATTTTAGACAATATTATTCTTGTCCATGAAATGGTTAAGTGGTATAAAAGGAAGAATGTCTCTCCTCGTTGTGCTCTTAAAATTGACATAATGAAAGCTTTTGATAGTGTGGATTGGAGTTTCCTATATAGTATAATGACTGTTATGGGGCTTCCAGAATTGTCTGTCAAGTGGGTAAAGGGTTGTCTTGAATCTGCTAGCTTCACAGTCTGCATAAATGGATGCTTAGTGGGGAACTTTCTAGCTAAAAAGGGGGCTTAAACAAGGTTGCCCTTTATCTCCTTACCTTTTTGCTATAAGTACAAAGGTTCTTAGTTGCATGTTAAACAGGGCAGTAGCAAGAGCAGTACTTCCTTATCATCCTCAATGCCTTAGAATAGGTTTAACCCACCTTTGTTTCGCTGCTGATATTCACCAAGGGCAGTAGCAAGAGCAGTATTTCTTTATCATCCTCAATGCCTTAGAATAGGTTTAACCCACCTTTGTTTCGCTGCATTACTTCCTTATCTTCTTAGTTGCATGTTAAACAGGGCAGTAGCAAGAGCAGTACTTCCTTTATCTCCTTACAGTTGCTGAGATTCTGAAAAAGTTTTACTTAGTTTGTGGTTTAAGATGTAACCCTTCGAAAAGTGAAATATTCAATGCTGGAGTGACTATTGAAACAAGAGAAGAACTTGCTAGGTTTTCAAGATTCGAAGAAGGCTGTCTCCCAGTACGCTATCTGGGGATTCCACTGAATGCAAGGAAGCTAATGTCTGAGGACTGTTGTGCTTTAGTGGATACAATTACTAGCCAAATTAAAGGATGGCCCCAAAAATCCTCACATACACAGGTAAGCTTCAGTTAACAGTAGCTGTCCTAGCAAGTGTCATCAGTTATGGATGAATGTCATTCAACTCCCAAAAAAAGTGGTGAAGAAGGTTGAAAACATGTGCTCTAAGTTCTTATGAGGGAATTCGGTGCAAGGGAAAAAAAGCTAAAGTAGCATGGAAACATGTGGCTCTGCCAAAACAAGAAGGAGGGCTAGGTTTCAAGGACTTGTTGTCTTGGAACCAATCATGTTTAATTTGACATATATGGGCTTCTCTCATTGACCAGAAGACTCTTTGGATTGCGTGGTTGAAGGAGTACAGATTGAGGAATCTTAGCATCTGGGAAACTCAGGCCACTGGTTCATGAGTTTGGAATAAAATCCTCAAACTTATACCTCTTGTTAGCACGTATCTAGTGAAGACTGATCATGGGGTTGAATGGTATGGATCTCTAATGACATGTTTCAGTATTAACAAGTTCTGGGAAAGTATTCGACCTAGGCAGCAAATGATATCTTAGTCCAGCTTAGTATGGAAAGGGCCTCTGATTCCCAAATATTCATTGCTTAATTGGCTCATTCTCAGTGACAGGATCACCACTTTGGATAAAGTTAAAAAGTGTGCCCGGAGGTTAATGACTCATGTCCTCTGTGTCAATCAGCTCCGGAGTCAAAATATCATATTTTCTTCTCTTGTCTCTATGTACAAGAACTCTGGGGGATTGTATTCTGTCCATTGTGGTAGTTTTCTTTAATTTCAAATTTCCACACTACAACTCAGACTACAGTCAGGAGGCTAGGTAAGAACTTGGTTGGGAGAATATTGTGGTGTTTACTACTTAGTGAAGCATGGCACGAGCGCTGCAAGAGGTTGTATGGTAAAAAGTCTCTTTCACAAGTAGGTTTGGCTCAGAAAACGCAACAAGTGGTGGAGGCAAAGTTAGCAGGGGATCATCGATTTGCAGAAGCTGCAGCAAGAAACCCTTTATGGTTTCAGTAAGTTTGAGTGATCTTGTGTAGTTAGGGCAATAGTTGATGTATGTACTTGCTTAGCCTATATGACTGGTTAAGTTTGGTTACTTAGTGTAACTTTGTATTCTTGATCTTATGATGAATAAAACCCACCATTCATCGGAAAAAATATCTTGTTAATGCATCAATCCGTAATTTATACAAGGACTAAAACATAATAACCTATACATAGTTAATCCTCAACATAAATACATGAAACTAATACAGTTATCATTAGAAGTATCCACCTAACAAATATATGCCAATGATATGAGGTTTATGAATGGAGTGTCTGTGCGAATTGTCTTAATTAGTTTTTAACAATTATCAGAGGATGAAAAAGGTCTTCCATTTCACGTTGTCATCCAATATAATTTATGAGGTTTTTCTCAATTAGGTGTCCATAACAAAAATAGTATAAGAACAATAATGAACTTTACTATTTTTGGGTCCAAAAGGGAGGAACACATGAACCTTGGGTGGTCATACAAAGTATTAAGTATGACTATATAATATATTAGATATATGCGAATTTCTTAATTGGTTTTGTTAGTTAGCAATGTCTGAAATCAAATCAAACCACATAAACCAAACAAACTAAAAATTTTAACCAAACCAAACTAATTATCCAAATTAACTTAATATTGTTGATTAAAACAATTACCACTGTAACCACTCTGTTTGAATACCCTTAACACTCTTGTAGTGTTTGACGCCGCCTCCTAGCTTTCCCGTCACTTCTCTCTCTCATGTGGCAGCATTGATAGCAGTGAATAGCCGACTTGATAGCAGAAAAAACAAATAGACTACGATTGATTGATCGGACGAAATCGCAACGCTTGCCACCTGCAATCGGTTCTTGTCAAAGCTACAACAAAATGATCTCGAGGCTATAACCTGGTAATAACACAAATACAAGTACAAGAGAATGCGAGGCACCATATTTACGTGGTTTTCTGACAGGTATCGTCAAGACCTAGTCCACGGCACAAGGCAGAGTTCAATCTTATTCACGTACGTGTTACCTAGGTCGGCCATCAACATGAACTATACACTACAAAAAAAAGTTCCCTATGGCAAGGGTTATTTTCCTTCGTAGCAAGGGTTTTAACCCCTGCCACATGATGTAGCAAGTGTTTAGCCAACCCTTGGACGGACCCTTGGCAAAGCCGCCCCTGCTATGTGTAGCAAGGGTTATAAGCGACCCTTGGTGCAAGTCCCCTTGCAGCGGTTTGTAGCAAGGGTTTTAAACCCTTGCTACACGTATGTGAAAAATTCAAGCGTGAGTTGCTCGTACCATCGGTTATAACCTTCGCATAATTCGTTCCTACATTCTAGCAAGGGTTTCGACCCTTGCTACAGGCCCTTTGTAACTTTATATAAAATTGCTGAAGATACACTACTTGCAAGGGTTTAAACCCTTGCACAGTTTGTGACTAAAGCTAAAAAATATTTGTGTCGAAATCAAAATGGTCGCTAAAAGTCGTCACTAAAGAGAGGCAACAAGATTCGCGACAAAAGCTTGGTTGCAAACCCTGGTCATTAAAACAAATCCAGAACCAAGTTTGTTACTAAAACTCATACCATATACCCATTAATCATAATATAATATGATTCATAATCTAAAATGGTGTTCTTTACATGACTAAATACTAATCACCATGAACATTCAAGCATACTCAAAAGAACCCAAAATGGTGCTCTTTACATGACTAAATTCATACCATATATCCATGAATCATAATATAATATGATTCATAATCCAAAATGGTGTTCTTTACATGGTGTTCTTTACCATCGACCATTTCCAAAATGCTTCATACAACATTTGATCACGAAGCTCGAGATCCCATTGATGGAGTAGGAGCACTAGTGGCACCCTGCTCATAAAATAAAATAAAGAAATAAAGAAACCCAGAATGTGATGTTACAGAATAGACTCAAGCTCAAGCACTCAGCTCATGAGTCAGCATACTCCACAATGTAATGTTAAGCAGTAGATACCTAATATCATTACTGAAACATGATACTCACACTTATGGAAGATAAAAACAGAAGTGCTCTGTTAGGTTTGGTTGCATGATTTGGATAGAAATAAAACCTCCCATCAACTCCAAAACATGTATGTAACCAACTTAATGTGGACACGATACAACAATAGAAGGAAGGGGGGCTTAGGGTAGCACATCAACTCCAAACGAGGACCAGATAACGAAGACAGAAGACACCCTCAACTCCAAAAATAAGACCTATGGCATTCAGTCATAAACACACAAGCTTCCAGAATTACCCCCCCCCCCTCCCCCCTCAATCATCAAAAACAGCATAATTAAATAGGTCATAACTGAAGTTTTACCTTGGTGATTTCAGTATTTGCCGGTGAAATGGTTTGAACTCTCTTCTTTTCCAATGCTCTATCGACAGTGGAGTCAAGGTGTTGTTCTTTGCAATCGTCCCAAGAAAGGATGCAAAAAGAGATGGCTTGCCACCACACGGAACTCCAAATTCGTCAATCTCCAATTCGATCCTTTCACTTGCATCCATGTTCCATACATCTTGCACCCTCGTTTTTCCTCGTGTTTTCTGATTTCTGTCATTTTCCCCTGACACCAAATGGCAAATTAATTAAGACTTTGCTAAGACATTCATTTAGAATTTGCCTTAGTTTTAACTCCAACATCAATAGATATGCTATCTACAGAGGAACTACCTCCTTCAGGCAAAGTTATAACAGCAGGCCCATTTTCACCAGTATTACCACAACCACTACTTTCTCCTCAATTCACCTCTTTCAAGGTTTTTCCAGTCTCATTCATCCCCACAATTACTTCATTCTCCATCCCATCAAATACAAGAGAAGCAAAAGGCACAGAAAACGAGCTTTTGACCCACAATAACAACTAGCACAAAGGTTCCACTTTCATATTGCAATTCAGAAACAGGGAGGAAGTTCATTCACAAACAAAATGGTGACAAATATAGAATCATGGTCTCAGCTAATTAATACATGAAACAGACTGTTTCCTGCTATAAAACAACCAGTGCTGTGAAAACCGAGCCGAGCCGGCCGGCCGAGCCGCCAAAACCGCCAACCGGGCACAAAACCGGCTCGGACGAGCTATTTAGCCGGACTGGTTCTTTGGGGCGGCCGGCGAGCGGCCGAAGCGGTTAACCGCTCGAACCGCTCGAGCCGGTCGTCCGGTTTTTTAATTCGACCGGTTGATTTAATTAAAAATTTTTTTGGAAAACTAAAGGGGGTCGGGGTCGGGCTGCAGAAGCAGAACCCTAATTTTTTTATTTTCATTCTTCTATCTTCTTCGTGGAGAAGAGGCAGCGCCGCTCCTCCTCGTCGCCTTTCCTCAGCGCCGTTCCTCCTCGTCGTTCTTCTTCCTCCTGCGGCGATCCCGCCGTTCCTCCTCGTCGCCAGCACAACGTCATTCTTCCTCCTGCGGCGATCCCGCCGTCTCCCGTAGCTTCCCTCTCCGGCGACTCTGTTGCTTCCCTCTTCGGTCCGGCGACTCTGTTGCTTTCCTCTCCGGCGACTCTGTTGCTTCCCTCTCCGTCCGCTCCGTCTAACTTCTCGGCCGGATCCGGCCTCGTCTTCTTGCCGGCTAGAGGTCGGTTGTTGTAAGCTATAACCTCATCTTTAAAAGGAAACTAAGACTTAGCCTAGCAATTGTATTGTCGATTTTCAATCTGAAGATCTATATATGTTCAAGTCTCTCATGTGGTCACTGATTCAAACTTCAATCCTTGTTATTAAATTAAAATTCCGATTCATGAAGGGTAAAAGAAAGCCATGGATTGAATAGGGTTTGATGTATTTTTCTTCTTCTTTTGTTCAAGCCACAGCTACACTTACTATCTTTTCTTTAAATTGTCTACCTAATTTCCCCCTTTGTCTCCTGTATGATCATTTACAACACCAAGCTCTACTGGACTTAATTCCCCAATCCTTCATGAACAGAGGTACCGGTTCTCAAACGGTTTTTAAACGGTCTAAGGCCGGCTGGACCACTAATAACCGAGCCGTTCACGTTACCGGGTCATACTCCGGCTCGGCTTTGACAGCATTGAAAACAACCATAGGGAGACTAGAACTTCAGATTTTCACACCATAGCTAGTGGAAGTGAGTAACTTTCTTCAAAAAGCTACGCTAAGGTTGTTGTTTGATTCCCCCCCTAATGATTAAAAGGATATGTTCATTTTACGCAATATATGATGATTCCTTCATTGCTTTTGTATATGGTACAAATTAAAGGAAGCAAGCCTCATCATCCGCAGGTTTACAAAATGCCCAATTAACCTCTGAAACTAGAAACATATTAAGAACTAAACACAAAGGGTAAAGAAAAGAAGAGGTGTAACTGTGTAAGTAAGCTAGCTAGTAAGGAAAGGAAAGGAAATTAACTCAACCATTCTAGGAACAAGCACTCTCTAGACCACCAAAGTTCAATAAATAAAAAGTGGTTTCTATGCTAGCACAACAAGTTTTTGTATTCCATATAGTACCTGTGCTAGCAGACCCTTCCTCATGTTGAGACGATGAATGTCCATGCTGAAAGCCCTCTTGAGCGTCAGATTCAGTAACAATTCTCAAATTTCTTAGATTCCTTGAACTTGAAACCATCTGTAGTCATGAAAACAACAGCAGGAAGACAAATTCAGAACATTATATCACACAAAACCTTGAAAATGAACAATCACAAATAGCTTTGACACAACTTCCTAGCAAATTATGTCTCTTTCAGTTCATTGCTCTGTATCTACTGCCATGCACTTTCTTACTGCCCATTTTAATTACCTTTTCCACACAAGAGAAACATGACAGTTAAAACAACTTATGGGATAATTTCAGATAGTTAAGGTAAAATTAAGAGCTTATGAACATTAGGCAGAAGTCATTAATCTCTGGGGATAAGGAGTGATCATCACACGTCCATAGGCAATAATGGAACCACGTTGAGAAACTAGCTTAGGTGGATCTTGCCTTCCTTTTTTTGCAGAAATCTTGTTAATGCATGAAACTTACTATATACTGAGAGCAAGGGCCTACCAACAACAGTAAGAATACTACAGCTCAAGGAAAATGAAGACAAATCACATTTTTCTAAGCAACTACTAAAACAGAGATTTAATAAAACCAGCACAACGATTGTCGTATGATTCAAACCCTAAGAGATTCCATCTGTAACCTAACTAACACGAGCTCGCTCGCGCGAGAGAGGGAGAGCGCAAGTGAGGACAGAAGAGAGCGAGCCAGGGAGAGAGAGCAATCGAGGGAGGGAGACAGAAGACACCTTTCAACCGGAGCGAGCGACGGAGACCTAATCGAGCAAGGAAGATCGGAGACCGAACGCCGGAGTGAGCGATGGAGACCGGAGAACCAACGGTCGAAGAGAGCGAGTACGATTGGAGAGTCGCCGGTCGGAGTGAGCGAGTAAGATTGGAGAATCGACGGCGGAGTGAGCGAGGAAGATCGCGATCGCCCTTCAGCTGGAGACAGCCGGAGAGAGGAATCGTTATTTACCTTTATTAGCTTTGTTGTTATTTATATTTTGAATTGATAAACTAAAAGAGAACCAAAAGGGAAACAAGGGGTCTGCTCGTACCGAGAAATGGAACAGGGGCTGAAATTTGGTTCAAATCTTAGCAAGGGTTATGGAACTCTTGGAAAGAAGCTTTGCTACCGAAAAATGTAAAAGGGAAAATAGGGGGTTCTCGCGTCTGGTGAAATTTGGTTTAAGAGTTAGCAAGGGTTACAGAACCGTTTCAAAAAAAAGTTGCTACTGAATATTCCGAAAAAATTAGCAAGGGTTACAGAACCTTTGCTATGGAACCCTTGGCAAAAGTCATTTTTTTTGTAGTGATATATACTTGGCCGACCCGCAGCCCTAACTCCTTACACGACAATATTATGTACATTTACAAAATAGTACCTACACTTCTAACACAACCATGTCCGGGAGTGTTGAAGGAATTTGTTGGAAAAGAAGAAATGTTAGAGTCGCCAGCGAGAAATTCCTCCCTAATGGCGAATACTCGGATCGTCTTTCATATATGTTGTTATAATATGTACAATCAATTATGTACCTGTTGTACATGAAAGTGAATTCTTGTACATTAAAATTTGTGCAAAGAAAACTTATGTACATAATATTTTTATACATAAAATTTGCGTACAATGTACATGTTCTAATAAAAAAATTAAGTTCTCTGCTCAACTCTCATCTCGCCCCTTTCCTCATATTGTTGAAAAGTTAGATGCTCAAATTCTTGTTTTTACCACTTACCATATTTATATAATTTTCTTATACATATTTATTACATTTTACTATATTTTATATGGATTTCATAAGTATTTGATCAATATACTTATAATAAATTTAGGTTGTGTTTTAGTATCATTTTATGTATTTTTAGTATGATTTTGTAGTTTTCAAGGTAAAACACAATCAAGCAGACGAAAGAATCTATCGTGGGTCCAACAGCCATTGGGCTTCCGCCAGACCTAACCCATCAAGTCGCCGGCAAAGTCCATGGAGATGTTACTTGTGAGCCAAGAAGCCCATTGGAGAAAGAAAACAAGCAGCAGTGGTCAATGCCAGGAGGACGATGCTAAGCCCAAGTTCAATGAAATCTTCTAGAATATTCATTGCTTCGTCCCCAAGACAGAGAGCCCGAGTCCTACTCTTACAATGAAGCTTTTGTCCGAATTTTAGGTGTAAAAAAACTAGAAATTCCTTTCACTTAAGTACAATAAAACAGGGTTTAGTTCATAGTTTTTAGACACTCTTTTACACATAATAACAGTTGAAGTTGTGCCAGAGCAAGGTGAGGATGCATTCATCATCATCATTGATGTCTTCTCCATCTCTTATAGCTAACTAAGCATGTATTGTTTAGGGATGTGAATTCTTCTGTGCTTCATGCATCTAATTTCTATGATTTAATGAGATGTTTTGGTCATTATATGCTTATATCATTCGATGCTTATAGAATTAGACGCCTTAGTCACTCTATGTTTATATCGTTTGATGCTTTCGTTATTTGATGCCTTAAGCATTCTATGCTTATATCATCTATTATGTGCTACTATGGTCTTGCTTATAATACTAACATAGGTGATAACATGGTATTTGCACATGTTTTTCACTTATTTTTGGACCGTTTGGGATATATTTGTTGTAGCAACAAGTTGATTTTATGCTAGGTTGTGTCTATTTGTGGTATTTCAAGCCCATTTTATGAAAGAAGTCCTTGGGCAACTTTTGGATCAAATGGAGAAGACAACCATGACTTCTGAGCCCCAACAATGATATCCATTGCCAACCCGTGACTCAAATACGGGGAAACAAAAGCTTCAAGTGTAAGTCACGGGCGGACCCTTCAAGTCATGGTCATGCTCATGACTCCTAGCTCACGACCGTAACTCTTGGTTTTCGGTTTGAAGGGACAACATCGTTTATAGAGTCATGGGCAGAACAAGCAAGTCATGATCATGACGTGGGCCGTGACTTGTGAAGCTCTAGTGAAATAAAAGGCAGACTCAGGCACAGGGAGGGGGATCCGATTTTTCAACTTTTGAAACAATCTAAGAGAGTTAAAGAGGCATAAAGTGACAAATAACAACCTTGGGAGCTGATTCGAGCCGCCTAAGACCATCAGAGATCGACCCTTCACCCTTGGAGTACCGATTGATCACTTGGAGAAGATTTCATTCTCACACATGATGATATCCATCTCCAGCATTGTGTTTTCCTCTTTCTCTATGGAGTAAACTCCTCTCTTCCACTTGGGTATGAAGAATCCTATATCTGTATGTTAGGAATAGCTATATGATTTCATATTCATGAATTTGATGATTATATATTCAATTGAGGCATTAATCAGAACTATATGAATCTTGATCAAGTTTGTATGATTCCTGCTTTGACCTAGAACGATTGTCTCTAAATAGATCAATAGAGACAATTGAATTGGAAGTAGGGAATCGATTGGACGAGAGTTAATCAATTCATTGCTATGTACTGGAGTCAAACCCCAGTAGAGGAAGTCTGTTTGAATGGCCTAGGTAGTTTATTCTGGTAGAGGATAGTATCATGGCTGGTATTCTATTCAAGAGGATCTAGAGTGCTTTAGTCGAGACTCCAGACTATCTCAGGGCTTTCCTCAATATAAATATTAACTGAATTGGATTGGGTGAACTAAAACTTGGCCTAACTGTAGACTAGGGGGACGCTTACCTGAGTGGTCTTTCTCAAACTTGGAAATCAGAATATTTACCTGCTTTCATTTCTGCTTTGCATGTCACCAACTCTCTACACCTTGACCGCTGGATAATAGATAATTCACCGAGCAGTCAATACATCTAGGACCCGGGTTGACAAGTAAAAATGAACCCACTATGCTAAATTTCAGAGTTATGATTAGGCAAAATTCATTTGTGTAGCCAAAACTTTGACGGTTTTGCCGAATATAGCCACTTTTGGCAAAATACCAAAAATAGCCAGAATTTTGAAAGTTTCATGACAAATATAGCCATTTTCTTTACAAAATTTTACAGCGTTAGTGACGCCGTTAATTATATTAACGATACGCTTACTGGGCTGCCAACTCACCGGACACGTCATCGACAACTCAACGTTTGATGGCACGTGGGTTGACACGTCAGTTTAATTAAAATAAAAATTTTTAAGGGTTTTTATACCTAATGCATCCTTCATCGTGGTGTTCTTCTCCTCCCTAGTCGCCGGTCAATAGATCCGACCGTAACAATGCTAATCAACCAAAAAGAATTGGGATCTGGCTTTCCAAGCGACGGTGACAGATGAAATAAATGATTAAGCAACGATTACGACGATGAGAGAGATGGCTGCGAGAAGAATAAGAGCTCCGACGAATCCACTTCAGCCCTGACGCCCAGCTTCAGGCCCGACGAATCCGCTTCAGCTCCGACGCCCAGCATCCTCCCTCTTTGGATTTCCACCCCTTCAGTGGCGGTTCCCACAAAAACACCAAAACCCACAAAAACAAATCTCCCAGAACCCTCCTTTTCTATTTCAGTAGACCAAGAAAAACCCCAAACCCAAATCTCAGTGGAGATTGGACAGAGAGTAACTCCAGATTCGTCGGTGAGGGGGAGCGAAGAAGAATACGAGTAATTGGGGGCAAATAAAAGCGATTTCCTGACTTCTTCCCAACTCGTCTGCGACTGCTCAATGTTCTGCTGCTTTTAGATTCGTCGTTCTTGTTCGTCTGGCACTGGTCCCCTCACCTGCGGCGAACCTCAAAATCGGGGATGAGAGAGAAGTGGGTGAGGATGGCTGAAGATGGTGTGGCAGTGAAGACGATTAATGGTGGCGGAAGCAGAGATGATTTTGGACGAAAGGCGACGGAGGTTGTGGTCGTGGGATTTGTCGGCGGAGAAGAGCTCTTCCGCCTCTTCGTCGAATTAGGGAGAATGGGAAAGTGAGAAGGGACTGATCGCTTCCTCATAAAACTCCTTAATTTTGTTTTTTTTTGTTTTTTTGTTTTTTTTAATCCACGTGGGTAATACGTATAGGACAAAAATTGCCAACTCAGACGATCCGTTAGTCCAGTCAGCAGGTTAACTCACACCGTCAAAGAATTGGACGGAAGTGGTTATTTTTGGTATTTCGCCAAAAGTGGCTATATTTGGCCAAATCGTCAAAGTTTTGGCTACACAAGTGTATTTTGCCTTACGATTATGCTTTTTTATGTCTTGGGGTGTTAGTATTTACGACTCAATAGGTTTTTACAAAACTACTCTTATGTTGTACTCATTTTCTTTAGGTGTGTATGAAGGGAAGTGTACAGCCTTTCGTGCATGAATAAGGTAGATGCTTGATATAGTAAATTGTCAATGCCACAAACCATTTTTATGGTTCATAGAGGCCCTAAATAGCAATATGTTGTCCTTACTTCCTTACTTCCTTGATTTATTGAATAGTTTATGACATGAAGTGAAAGCACATATTAGCTAGTTGTAGTTCCTCTTGTATGTAGTGAAAGCTCAGTTAGGAATGCATTAGTGGAAGGGATAGGGTATCTATCAATGCCATGCCCACATGTGTGTTCAAGAAACTCAAGAAAAGAGCACTCACCCTCACCAAGATGACCATTCAATTGGCATATAAGAATTATAGAAGACCTAGAGGATTCCTAGAAGATGCTATCATCTTAATTGGTCCATTTGATTTCCCTAAAAACTCGTTATAATGGATACTAAAGATGATTATTCAACATTGCTTCTAGGAAGACCCTTCTTGGCTACTTCACAAGCACTCATCGATGCCCATGAAGGAAGCTTATGATTAGAATGGGGTCCAAAGCAACAACATTCAATCAAAGAAAGGGAAGGAAGCATACTTACACAATATGGGATGAGGAGTAGCTCCAAGAGCAAGACAAGCTGGAACTTGTGTGCTCCATTGCTTATTGGAAGATTGATGGTCCACTAGAATGATTTTTGATCGCTGAGAAAATTCATATCTCAAAGAATTGGATCTCTCAACCAGGAATGAATGAACCAGCTAACGCTGACAAACCTGATCCTCCTATAATGAAAATGCCACCTCTAGCAACAATCAAGACATCATATGAGGGGCCACTAAAACTGGAGATGAAGGTGTTACCGGTTAATTTAGAGTATGCATTCTTGGTGGAAGGAGGAAAGCTACCAGTCATCATAAACTCATCACTGGCAACGGAGCAGAAGGAGAGTCTGATAGCACTATTGAAGAAGCACAAGAAGGCCATAACATGTAGGGCTAGAAAATGGTTTGGTCCGATTAAACTAGATTGGATTAACGTGATTTTTTGAAACCATTTTGATGCTCAACTTATATTGTTTATCGCTTACCATTTTTTATACATTTTCCCTTCTATTGACGCATCTTTAGTACATTTTACTGTATTTCATATGGATTTCATAGTTATTTGATCAATGTGCATACAATAGACCTAGGTTGTGTTTTACTATCATTTTATTCATTTTTATATGGTTTTGGGATTTTCAAGGTCAAACACAATCAAGGAGGAATTTGATCAGTCATTGGATCGAATAGGAGGATCAATGGAGAAATTATCAGAAGATCACGGAGTAATTCATCCATTAAACAAAGCCAAACAAAGAGTGGCCTTAGAGGAGAATTTACTGCCCAAGCAAATGAAAGAATCCTTAATGGGTCCAACTGCCAGTGGGTCGCCACCATATTCAACCCATCAAGTTGGTGCCAAAGTCCATGGAGAGGTTACTATGGGCCAAGAAGCCCATTGGAGGAAGAAACCAACATCGGTGGTGTTCACAAGGAGGTTGTCGCTAAGCACAAGCCCAATGGAATCTTTAGGAATATTCCTTGCTTCATCCCTAAGAGAGAGAGTTCCAGTCCCACTCGTACAAGGAAGTTTTTGGCCGAGTTTTAGGAGGAAAAGCCCTAAAAAACATTTCTCTTATTTACTATAAAGGGGCTTAGTACATAGTTTTTAGACACTCATTTACACACAAAAACAGTCAAAGTTCTGCCATAGCAGGATGAGGATGCCTTCATAATCAGTGACATCTTCTCCATCTCTTATGTTTAACTAAGCTTGTATTAGTTAGGGATGTGAATTCGTTGATGCTTCATGCATCTACTTTATGTGATTTTGAGATGCTTTGGTCAATAGATTTTATACCATTTGATGTTTATATCATTAGATGCCTTAGTTATCTACGGTTATATCATTTCATGCTTGAGTTATCTTATGTCTTAATCACTATATGTGTATATCATCAATGTCATAGACTATTCCTATGGTTCATAGAGGCCCTAAACAGCAATGTGATATCCTTACTTACTTACTCATTTCCTTTATTTATTGATTAGTTAATGGCATGAAGCAAAAGCATTCATTAGCTAGTTGTAGCTCCTCTCGCATGTGGCGAAAGCTCATTTAGGAATGCTTTAGTGGAAGTGAGAGGGTATCATAATAGAAGGATGCATAGATTCACATTAGTGGAAGTGAGAGGGTGTCATAATAGAATGATGCATAGATTCACCTTATTGATGAAGTTGTATACATGAACATCTAGATGAAACTACGTAAACAATAACATTTAATACTTGTTTTCTCGATTCTTTAATCATCTACTTTCTTGCTTTGTTTATATTAGAGTTTCGATCACAAGTTAGAGAACCTCAACCCATCATATTTATTTTTAGGTTGTCCTATTACTCAAGCCCATTTAATTAGTTTCAAAGTAATTACCATCAAAATACCCTTAGAATACGACCCTAGACATACCTAGGATTATCACTTGGCAATGCTACTACACATTGCATAACAAAGAATTTTTTTGTATAGGTTTTAAATAACTTAATTAAACGGTCACCAGCAATAATGTCAATGATAAGTCACTTGTTGAGTGCATGTTGCTCAACAATAATGATAATTTATTGATGACACGTGAAAAACACTATTTTCGACCCTTATATGATGACTTATTCTTCATGGTTTTCATGCCTTTAATGTCATATGTCTTAAATTTTTCGGTGGTCAATCAAAGTTCATTCTAGTAGCATTAGGCTTGTTTATATAATTTTGATGCTCTTAGTAGTATTTCGTGTGTTTTCAGGTCATAACAACCTAGTGGACCACTTTAGATCGTCTAAGGGACATCAAGTCTTGACTACTAGGAGCTAGAAGTAGGAAATGGAGAGAAGACCAAATTGGCACCAAAAGAGGTGACCTAACCACTAAAACGACACCTCAAGTGCCATTTTGAAGATTGAGCGGAAGTTGCCAAATTCTTCAGAGAATATACCATGCTTGATGACCAAGATGGAAGGGACTGGAGAGGAGCCAAAATGCATTGTTTAAACTGTGGTCTTTACCACAAAGCCCTTATGAAAAGTCTATAAATAGACTTCCAAGATGGGGGATTTCAGTAGAGGGTCGTTACTCTGTCGAAAGAGTGACACACCTGACTTAGAACGACATCGACCAACATAAGGGAACCGACGCCCATATCGGAGGAACCTCAACCTCCACATCCATTTTCAGACCTCCTAAAACTCGTCCCTCACCACCTGAGTAAGTGATTGTGAGAGACCCTAGTGAATACGATCATCACCTTATTACTAGGTAAATTTGCGTCCACGTACTATATGTGGTCAAATTTTAGGGGTGTACTAGACGTTCGACTTTCATCTTTAACTTCATTTTAATTTTTTTGTTTTATTTTCTTTGTGTTTGTGCTATTGAGTCCATTTCTACGAAGCACTAATTGGCGTTCAGGCACCGAATTTCCTTGAATTTTGGCGGCCAAAGATCCTTTTTGGATAGGATCCTGCCTCGAAACAGTTTTGTAGTTTAATTGTTCCTAAAGGTGAAGCTCCTATTTTGTGCCCAGTCTGAACTGTTATCAACCTTTAAAACATGGATAACTAGTACGTGCATAGCCACGAGGCTCTTCTAAGCGTGAGACTTAGCCAAAGGGTTGTACTTGATCTAGCCCATGAGTTTGGAATACCACCTCTAGTAATTGAAAGGCTTAAAGAGTTAAAACCCTTAGGAGGAATTCTCAATGAGAATCCTTGCAACCACCTTTAGAAGGTTCAAGACTTGTATGGACCTGAGATGCTATTCCACATGCAACCCCATTATGGGTGAATATGTACTTTGGCCACTCCCTCAAAGGGAGTGCAAAAAGGTGGTACGACAACCTACTCGACGATCTCTATACATGTGAAGAATTAATTCAAGACTTCATAGATGAATACTTCCTACCACGAAAAAATCACATGTTGACGTGCCAAATCCTCAAATTTATGTAAGAAGAGGCAGAATCCTCTATGAGACATGGCAACGTTACTAGAAAATACATCGATGAATACCCCAACCATGGATATTTGCAGATGGACTGAACCACAAATCAGAAAAATTTGTGCACTCTATTTATGGGGTAATATCTAGGAGACTCCTGAGAATCATGCCTGAAGGCAGTTTTTATACGTTGCAGAAGAATCTCAAAGGATAAAATAGAAACAACTAGTGGTATCGGCTTTGGCCAACAAAAGGCCGAATCTCAAAATAATGACTGCCTTATTGGTGGTGCATTAGTAACGATGATCTAATCCCTAACCAAACACATCAGATCTTGACAACAAGGTTATCACCTGGTAGAGGGACCCGAGTTACGCAATCACCACCAGTGGGTATGATTAACGTGCTCACTAATAAATTGAGCATAGGGGAGAACGAGGAGTCTATTTAAGAAATTAAATACCAACAAACTTTGTTTGAGGATGATCTAGCCATATGAAGGTCGAGCTGACCAAAGCCACTCAGGAGTAAGATCCCAATATAGCTATATTTCAACACTTAGACCCAAAATTCAATGCCCTCGTGGTGTATATCAAAGCGATTGTCTGGACTATAATCGAGGCCACAAACGGGATTTTCAACCTACAACGTCGCCTAATCCGCCATTTCAGGGAATATTAGAAAATCCTCTAGATCGAGCCCTAATTATGTTTGACATTTTCACAGTGGAGAAACTTTAGGAAATGGGAAGCAGAAGAGAAAATAGATACCCCAATGGACCACGTTCCTACGTAATGCTCTTATTTTGCTTGCATTGACCTTCCAAACTCTATTTGGGGTCACCACATGAAAAAGAGCCTTCATATGAAGGATCGTTCAAGGGGCGTAAATAAAAAAAAAAGATGCCTATTTAAGTTGTCTGAGGTGACGTTTTAGGTAATACGCTGCCGAAATTTAGGGGTTGAAACAACCCAAGTTCAAGTCGGTTTAAACCCCCAGAGAAACCTCTTAATTCCCACAAGTAATCACCTTCACTGTGTTGCAGAGGATAGTAGAACCTATCCCTTGAGGAGAAAGGAAAAGAGAGGCAAAATCCTGACTCCTTGTAGAGAAAAGGGGTATCTCTATAAGTACACACCCCCTATACGCTTGATTCATGCTTCAACATTCACTATAAGAGAGGAAGAGCTTAAGGTCTTAATGGATGAGAACGAAACTCCATCAATTGAGCATAAAAGAAACGGCTCTGTCAGTTGGGAAACTCACCCAAAATCGGCGATGGCCCCGCCATTCCATACAAGTTGCATAATAAAGAAGAACATGATCCCTCAAGTACCATTACTGATTTTATTTCGATCCTGGGGGAGAAGAAATATCACTATTCATCTTGGAAAAAATAATGGGAATGTCGGATCATGTGCAAACCATGAAAGATTTGATACATAAGGAAGCACCACCTGATAGGGCCTCCCCCAAGCTCACTCCAACAGATCTTCCTTCGACTGCACATGTAAAGTCAATTTACGAAATTCCCAATCTTGTTCGTATGTATTAATCCAATTAGCATTCAACTAGTCGATGGCTCTATCTTCTATGCCAATGGTTTACTAAACGATGTAGAGGTCACCATAGACCCATGGTTTTTGACTGCAAAGTCATTGTAGTCAACATGCCTCATCATCATACATGCTTTGCCATTCTAGGTCACACCTTCCTTGCTTCCTCGATGGAATTGATTGACATCTCATCACGAAAAATCACCTTTAAGGTGGGAAGCATAGAGCACTTTATTCACATGACATGTCCCATCGTTGATGGATGGTTATTCTTCGACATGATTCAAATAATGACTTAATAGGAAACTCATCTGATGATGAAGATAACCCTGCAACTATTATGAGGGCAGAACCACCTACAGAATCTGATCGAGCAAGACCTTATGAAGCTTTCTTCAGGATGCTCTTAATAAAGAATTCCTAGTAGGATAGAGGGATCCTCAATATCACACCAATAGAATTCCCCTAGCAGTTGAAGCTCTAGTGCAAGATGGATTCTTCACCCATCTACACAAATTCTTCAAGAGAGAAGAGACCATATAAGGAAGACGATGAGTGGAGCGATGGTTGGCGCTTCAACTAATCCAAATTCTTCACCTAGCTTAGAGATGTAAAAGAAAGAGCACTCCATGGGAGACAGCTCATTTGCTGGTCTTACTTAAGGATGTTAAACAAAAGTACTCCTAGGAGATAGCCTGGATTTTTGTTTTAATTCATTGTGATTTTATGGCTGACTATTAAGTAAAGGGGAGTTTTTTATTGTGGAATTCGAAAATTTGGGTGATGGATTAAAATCCATGATGGTAAATTACCTTTCTACCCTTAATTATTTTTGTAATTACAAATTTGTCCTACTTTAATTCAATGGTCATGCCATTGTAAACTTTTTTAATTTCATATTTTATAAATATGAGAATTTATCATTGCGTTTTGTAATATCGTATTTTATTTAAATATGAATGTATATGTTATTTGTTAGATTCACATAGAAACACTTTATGCTCATCTTGTGCATTATTATTTGATTGACTGTCGAATTCCAAATCAGTGAGTTAGCAAGAAGAAGATGAGTTGCAGCAATAAAGCGAGCAATTGGTTACAATTGATACATAATATTGCGTATATTATTAGATAAATTGTTAATTAGTGCCAAATTGTAATACATTTCTATATTTGTAGTTGAATTATTAGTCCACATAGTGGTAAAGAGTTTAAAATTTCTTTTTATGTTTTGGATTAGTTTTAACATACCATTTGGTATAAATGAATTTCATAAGTTTTGAGGAATTCATTTTGAAATGAAATATTTTTGTGTTTGATATTAAAAAGAATTCATTTTCAATTCCAGATTTTGAATTCTACGGAATTGGAACTAGTTATAGCAATTCCGAGGAATTGAGATAGAATTTCCAAATGAATTCCACAAGTATTTACTAATTATAATAGAGTGACATGATTATCCTCTTTTATTAACTAAATTACTTATACATATGATATACCAAACACAGAAATTCATTTGACAATGAATTCTACACGACACTTTAATGATTTGAATATAACATACCAAACATAGGATTTCATTTGACAATGAATTCTACACGGTAATTCATTTTACAATGAAATGAATTCTAGATTCATTTGGTACCAAACGGTCTATAAATGAAAGATTTGGATTATAATATAGAAATATAATTAAATAAGGGTAACAAGGTAATTTGTATTTAATATTCACAAATCTAATTAGACAAAGTCCATAATCAAATCCATCAAACAAATAATAGACTTGTTCAAATCCATCATATATCATGATTTTCCAAAATCCAAATTTTATCAAAATCCTCATTTTTCAAATGCACGAACCAAACTACTTAAGTTCACGTCAGTCTGGTCTGTTAGCACGGACCCAAATTCAGCAGCAAACCTTCCATTTTTGGTAGTTTGGTACCATACATATCCGCGTAGTCCGTAGATGACGAGATCTTTCGAAGGAGGAGTTATTAGTCCGTAGACTACTCCTTGAAGAAAAGAAGGAACAAGGACCAGATAAAAGCTACGTATCGAAACTCATAGCGAATAAGAAGCAATAAGCTAAAAGGCCTGAAATACAGATCTAACCAATGAAAGTGAAACACATGCAGGACAACCAGCATCAAAAAGGTCCTAACAATAAAGATCAATACGGCTAACATGCCCTTCCATTTTTATTGATTGAGCTGTAATCTTAAATTAAAGACATTAAAAATTTAATCTGAACTCAACTTGCATAGTAGGAGTGAGACTTGAGAGTAATTAGAGGAATGGGTGGTTCAGAACTCAACTTCATTTCGTGATGTAGATTCTTTGAGATTTTATTTTACTAGTCAGAGATAAATTAAATTAGGTCGGTGGGAAGGGGGAAATAGTATTGCTCTCTACTCTCTAGTCTCGTTGGAAACTGGTTGGTTATAATTTAGTTTTATGTTGTTTCTATACTATTAGATTTCCATACAAGGATGAATTACAAATTTATCCAAGCCTTTGGGTTTACAAATTGTAATAACCCCCCAAAATGCCCATCCTTTTATTTTTGTGATTTGTATAGAATTGGCCCCCCCCCCCCCGGTTCTAAACAAGGTTGCTAACCGGTTTAGCCATCCCGGTCGAATAGGTGAGTTCAACATTAATGGTCCGATCATTTTATTTCGATAAGGATTGAAAAATTGTATCGGAGGTTGTATCGAAAACAGTAAGTTGTAGGTTATTTTATTTTTATGTTGAAACCATGGTTTAACCGTAATTCAACCGTTTCATACTGTTAAATACCGCCTAAAAGGTTTCTCTTTCGGTAGGAGATTTTTCTGCTAGAAATCGACGGTACGTCACATCTTTTCAATCCTTGAAAAAAGTCACTACATTGCCCACTACATTTATGAATTATATCAAATCTCATCATAACATATGGGTTATAACATATAACATTCACACCAAAATATAGTAAAAATTCAAACATACTCATGCAACATCAATATTCAAATGTTAACTCAAGAATTCCAAAAATAGGATCATGCAAAAGAATAAAAAAAACCCGGAAAAAAAACCCAGAGAGAGGGGGAAAAACGACGATGTGTGACCTTTAACCCGAAAACCCTGCTGCGAGTCGACCTGCGCGTGTGTGTGTGGGGCGCCTGTTTTCCTCATCGAACCCAAGTCAGCCCGGGTCAAACTCCCTGGTCCACAACCTTGGTTCAGAAACACAGGAGAGATTTGATTTTGATTCAACCAGCACCGAACACTCTATTCTTCTTCTTCCCTCTATCCCTATCCTGTCGGTGCTTTAAGTCTCCAGTCTCCACTCCTGTTTTTCAAAACACCAGTAAAACTAATCAGACCAGGTCAAACAAATAAAAAACTACATTTCATTTTCAACCTATTGGTGTAGCCTTAAAGAAGAAAAACCCCCAGATTCTCACACAGTGACACAGACTAACTCCAGTATTAAAAAGTGTAAAACTCATCATCTGAAGCAGCAGCGAAGCAGGCACAGTAACCCGCAGCAGGACCACTGAACCCGACTCCGATCCGCCGCCCTAACCAACCAACCAACCATTAACCCCACCCGCCCTTGTTGTCTGCATAAATAAATGACAGAGCAAGAAGGAGAGCTGGGCTCCTCCATTGACTCCTGCCTTTGTGCTTCCCTTCCTCCTCTCTTTAATTCCTTCACCTGCCCCTCCACTCCCTCTTCTCTATATCTACACATTTCCTTCCTTTCGCCATAGCAGATCAGATCACCCTTCATTCCCCCAACCAAACTCAGCTGCCGCTATGCCGAATCCAACCTTGCTTCTTCTTCTTCTTCTTCTCCTCCTTCCTTGCGCTCTTTCCACGGCCCATTCCCCTGCCGCCACGTACTCCAGATCACCGAGCCGCCAGTTCTACCAGACGGAATGCCTGAAAGTCCCCATCTCCCAGTTCCTCGGCACCCTCCAGTCCACCCTCGACATCATCAAGGACGTCACCTCCATCATCTCCAACTTCGGCGGCTTCCTCGGCGGCCACCGCCTCTCCAATGCCATCTCCGACTGCCTCGACCTCCTCGATTTCACGGCCGACGCCCTCTCCTGGTCCATCTCCGCTTCCCAGAACCCCAAAGGCAACCCTACCCGAACTAAACATCATCATCATCATTTAATTACCTTTTCCCATTCATAGCTAGATTGCTTCAATTATTGATCCGCTACATAAAAACAAGAATCTCTTCAGTTGGATGAATGCTGCTACTATTACCACTTAAATCCCCACCTCCATTATTGTGATCTACTCTTTCCTAGACAGACCCCATGCTACAGGATAACAGATTTCGAAACAGAGTGTCCTAGAAAAAGGAGGGGGAAAAAAAGACTCTGCTTTTTAACTATTTATCCTCTGCTTTCGCACATGCTCTGTTCTGTTCTGCTCTCACAGATCTCTGTTTTCTTCTTTTTCTTCCTTACAACAGGTAAAAACAACAGCACGGGGGACCTGAGCTACGACCTAAAGACGTGGCTGAGCGCGGCAATGGTCAATCCCGACACCTGCATCGAAGGATTCGAAGGAACAAACACCCTTCTCAAATCCCTCGTGGCAGGGGGGATTTCCCAGATCACTTCCTCGATTCAGGAGCTCTTGCCCAACATCGACGGCGGCAAGACACCCTCCTCCGGCGACGGCGGATTCCCGGCGTGGGTTCAGCACGAGGACCGGAAGCTGCTGGCGGCGATCAACGGCGTGACGCCGGACGTGGTGGTGGCGAAGGACGGGAGCGGGAATTTCACGGCCATCATGGATGCGGTGGCGGCCGCACCGGAGTATAGCATGAAGCGATTCGTCATCTACGTGAAAGGTGGGGTTTACAATGAGTATGTGGAGATCAAGAAGAAGAGGTGGAACATCATGATGGTGGGGGATGGTATCAACCGCACGATCATCACCGGCAACCGGAATTTCATCGACGGCTGGACCACTTTCCGTTCCGCTACTTTCGGTAAAACTTCAAAACTCACCCTCCTCTACCTGTTCCCTCCAAGTTTTTTTTTTTTTTTTATTTACCGCGGAATTCACAATGAAGTTTTACATGAAACCCAATAGGGTTTTGCGGTTTAACATGAAACTAGATCACCAATTATAATTTAATTAATTCAAAAAAATTACAAAAATTACTTAAACTTAAACTAAGATTATTTATGATCCAACTTGAATTACTAATTTTATTTATACTTTTTTTCCCCTTTGTTTCTAAGCCTCTTTGTCAATATTATATGCTCCCGTAAGAATCGTCATCGCAATAACAATTTTGAATTTAATAAATAAAACTATATCTTTTGTAAGATAATTTGAATGATTTGTTAGATTTTTTTATTATGGATGATATATATTCGAAACCGTTTATGATTATTAATAAATTTAATTATAAATTAGAGTATTATATATTTATTTTTTTATGTTATAGCATATGAATAGTTCTATCAACGTTTTACTAATGGTTGATCGCTGAATCATAAATCACTAATTTTTATAAAAACATAGATATTTTCAATGGAAAATTAGAGTATGATAATTCCATTGAAATAATAAATCCAGCTTTAATGGTATGAAAGAGACCATGTTGGGCATATTACCCAATTAGCCAGTCGCTAATTATTTCTCAATACCAAATTAACCATGTTAATCGAGCATCACTCAATAATTGATTCGTCGTGATCAATCACTATCAGGCAGTACCAAATTCGAAAAAGATTTTTACACCATTCAGTACCGGAAGTGTATTCTCTTTTTTCTTCCTTCGTTTGGATCTTTTACTTTTTCCAAAGCGATTTGACTTGTTGACTTTATTGTGTGTGTTTATTTAGCCGTAAGCGGGCGGGGGTTCATCGCACGAGACATGACGTTCGAAAACAGCGCGGGCCCCGCAAAGCACCAAGCCGTCGCCTTCCGGTCCGACTCGGACCTGTCGGTCTACTACCGGGTCGAGGTCCGCGGCTACCAGGACTCGCTCTACACCCACACCATGCGCCAGTTCTACCGCGACTGCGTCATCCGCGGCACCGTCGACTTCATCTTCGGCAACGCCGCCGCCGTCTTCCAGAACTGCTCCATCCTCGCCCGGAAAGGGCTCGACAACCAGAAGAACACCATCACCGCGCACGGGAAAAAAGATCCCAACCAGGCAACGGGCTACTCCATCCAGTTCTGCAGCATCGGCGCCGACGCCGACCTGCTGCCGTTCGCCAATTCCAGCTACACGTACCTGGGCCGGCCGTGGAAGAATTTCTCCACCACGGTGGTGATGCAGTCGTATATAAGCGCCGCGGTGCGGCCCGAAGGGTGGCTGGAGTGGAACGGGCCCATGTATCTGGACACGCTGTACTACGGGGAGTATATGAATTATGGGCCTGGGGCGGCGGTGGGCCGGAGGGTGAGGTGGCCCGGGTTTCACCTGTTGAATACCTCGTCCGAGGCTAGTAATTTCACGGTGGCCCAGTTTATTGAGGGGAATTTGTGGCTGCCGTCGACGGGAGTGAGATACAGCGCCGGGTTTCAACAGGTGTGAACACGATTAATTGTTCGACAAATGGGTGGTGGAGCTGTTTGGATTGAATTTATCTTTATTTTTATTAGTTTGGGTGGACTGTATTTATTTGTTGGCCGGTGGACTACGTCGTATGGAGGAAAATATATATATTGCAAAGCATGCATATATAGCTCTTTTTTTTTACAGCAAAAAGGGGGAAAGCTTCACTGCTTCAGCATAAGCTTTTTACGTTTATCCTCTTTTTGTCTTTCTTTCATGGGGATGGAGACATTTCATATTATTACGGCCATGTGATATTTTGGGATGAAAGTAATTTCAGGGTTTTCTTTACCACAGTAAAATATTTGTTAAATCGAATTATCAGTTATGGAAGGATTCCAACTTCCTTTAACTAAAAGTACTCGTGGTGAGAACTTTTGCTTCAATTTTTTTGGTGCCACAACTAAGAAGAACCAGCAGGAAAGAGTGAATCAGATTTTCAGTCGCTGGATCTACTAATCAGAGCAAAAATAAGACATGGGAGTTTGGATTTGCTTTCCGACAATCAAGTCAGTGAGCAAAGTTTTTATGTGTATAGTAAGTAGAACGTCATCGGTTACAACTTTTAGGGTCAGCCCACTGCCACTCTTTCGTATGAGACTCTCATGCCTTCATCCCGAAACAATTTCTATCTTTAGTAGGAAAGGAGAATTTGACCACAATAATGATCAGAGGAATGAGTCGATCGATTCCTTGTGGATTGAGAAGAAAGAAACCAAATCCTAGAAGGATACTAGGAAGAGAGGGGGCGACCAAGGGTCTATAAAAAGACATTGTGACTGCTATCACTAGTATGCTTCTAGCTCTCCCAGACGATTTTTCTAATATAAAAAAACGAGAGTCTCTCAAAAAGCACCTATGCTTTCTTTCTTGCTACTTAAGTTTAGAGTTGGTGTCAGGATGCCATGTACCTGGAGAGATTGAAACTTTTACTCAAGATGTTGAGTGAGTTCGTACATCATGGCGTGAACCTTTGGAGGATCGGGTCTTGTTTTTTACTAGAAGGGATCGATATTCAACCAACTTCTAAAAAGTAATTGGAGTGTTCCTCATACCAGAGAGTCAGATGAGATATTTATAAGGAGACTAGAAGATGTTAGAAAATTTCTAAAACTATGATTCATAACTTGTTCACATGCATGGTGATGTTGCAACATTTTTCATTGTGTCTTTGGATTGCTACAACCTTACACATAGTCCTTTTGAAAGGCTCAGCATAGCTGACTTAAAGGTTCCCTAACATCTTTCCCTTTTTAACCCTTACATTGATGCTTTCTCTTTGCTTCCTCACTTTCTATTGTTATAATCTTGAATTGGGTTTGCTTTCTTTACCCTCGAATCAACGATCAGTTTAAGTTCAGCTTCCTTCAACTCTATTGGATTTAGCATTTGAGCGAGGTTGTTGATGACTAAATACAAATTTCCCATATCGAGCCCTAACTTCCCTTTTCATGTCGATTTGTTCATGGATATCCAAAGTTTTCAGGTGACCAACATCGACGACTTGAAGCCACTGATAGTTTCCGTTGTCGCGCTTTGGGGGGGGGGGGGGGGGGGATTACAATTTCTACCAAAGATTATTGCACGTTCTCGAACCATCAATAATCTTGAATAAGTTCATAACCTAAGTCAGCAAAAAGAAATTTAAGAATGGGTTGATTATTATGGATATGAAACCTATTCATCAATCAGGATCGAGTTATATGAAATTCTCACTCTACTTAATACATGTGATTGGTACGAAGTCACAATTCACCATAAAAATATCATTTGATAGAATTTATAAAAAATTTAAATATTCCTAGGCGAGTCTAAACTAATTTAAAGAAAATTTGAAATCTGGTAGTGATAGAAAACCATTATTATTATTATTATTATTATTATTATTATAAATATGCATAATTATGGGGATTTCATATTAGTAGGATTTAATTACTTGTTTATAAAGCTATTCGCTAGGTTTAGCTTTAGTATTATGATTTTGGTTATATATTTCCGTCAGAGGAATATAACCGAAATAGATAACCGAACACAATATTGATTAGAGGAATGGGTCGACCTTTTCGGTCAGGCGTACGCTGTACAGCTGTGTTCACACTTGATTTTTGAAATTTAATATATTTCGTTGAATTAGAACTATAGGTTATTATTTTTTTAGATTAAATGAATCTTGTGACTTGGGTTAGAGACTTAGGGACTGGAGTTCACCCATTAGAGGTTAGGGTATAGTATCATGTCCCAAATCCGGTTAATTCGTGCTTTAAATAGTAAAAATCGACAGGCGTACAATGTACGACTGACGTACGCTAGTCCATATATACTTTGGCATTCCTTTAATATTATGAAGAAGATTAATAATAGAAAAGAATCTTTCGATATAATCCTAATCTCTCAATTTCGTCTCTCCTCTTTTCTAAAGGTCGTCAACCATTCCTCTATTCATGATCCCCAATTTCCTCTTTCAATCCCTAATTTCAATTTTGTTCTTCCTATCAAAATCTTTGATTCTATCTCTCAAGGCAAAAGAAAGAAGAAGAGGAGGGAAGGTTTTCTAGATCGACACACGAAATTCAATAAGAGAAGAAAGACCAAGAGGACGATTCCAAACCAAGACAAGTTGTACTTGCGAGGCTTTTCTAGATTCTCGAAAAGATAAAATGAAAATAGTGCTTCTCCTTTTTTTGTGGTAGTTCTGTTTATTTGAAGTCGCCAACCACAGCTCACTATGACAACATTGGGGCATTGTACTTAGCTCACAACCCTCTCATGCACTCCAGAACCAAGCATATATCCATTGATTACTATTTCGTGCGAGAGAACGTCGTGTTTGGTGATCCAACACCTCTTTTCTTCTTATAACACTTCTCCTTCCGACCTTCCAGCATCGGGCAGGTGTCAGACTCTATACATCGTGTTACCACTTAGCAGATTCCTAATCAAAAGATAGGAGAGCACCTCTTCTCCCGAAGTTACGGGGTCATTTTGATGAGTTCCTTCGACATGGTTCTCTCAAGCACCCTAGTATACTCTACTTGTTCACCTGTGTCGGTTTGGGGTATGGTCAATTCACTGCTATAAATCTCTCAGATCCTCTAATCCCTATCTCTTAGCATTGAAAACTCATGTTTCTATTAGGTATGGAAAGAGAGGCGGTGGATGATGAAATCCCTACTAAAGAGTGAGTTTTTCAGCGGTTGTGTTAATCATAGAGAGTATGTTACGATGATGTGACGTGGGGGATGACATTTTTAGGAGTTTTCGTAAAAAGGATAAAACACAAAGAACTCTCAAAGGAAATTACAAAGAAAATAGCGATTGAAAGAAAGAAAGCCAAATATTTGGGTTCCAATTTTCTTAACATTAAACAAAAGAACACGTACGTATATATAGGTTAGGAAATCCTGACAAACCCCTATGCTTTCCTACTAGGTCGCCGACCCTCTCTTCCCCTTCAAAATATGAAACTTACCTACAAGGAAACAAATACTAATTCCTAAACAAATACGTACTAGAAAATCCAAATCCAACGTAAACAAGTAAACAAAAATAATTAATACAAAAAATTCCAAAATAATATCCAAATATGAACTAATTAATAAAAATGCTAAAGATACGCAAGCTCAATCTTCTACGAATACGATGGTCCGACCTTGTAACATTACTCCATCCTTGAGCACAACCTTGTCCTCAAGGTTGGCCTTCCCCCTCGATG
Organism: Linum tenue; assembly: GCA_946122785.1. Lineage (NCBI taxonomy): Eukaryota > Viridiplantae > Streptophyta > Magnoliopsida > Malpighiales > Linaceae > Linum > Linum tenue. Next base: position 45,303,514 of record CAMGYJ010000007.1, on the reverse strand, counting down.
AACTGACCCTCCTCCTCTTCATCGCACACGCCAATCATGAGAAACACGTTGTTCTTGGCGCAACGATGACCAATGGTGTAGCGCTCATCATAATAGAAGCACAATCCATGCGTTTGGGGTCGAGCTACCTCTTTTGGCGACATTCGGCGTGCTGCGGGTTGGCGAGGTGGAGCAGGCGATGATGATGACACCGTCGATTATGGACCGGCCTCTATAATTTCCCTTGAAGTAATCCGAGCCGTCGGATGATGCTTGGCGAGATCCTCGTTTCTCAACTTGGTGAAGCGGATGGCTTCTCACATAGTTTCAGGTTGAAACATTTGAATAGCATCTGATATCTCTGATTTTAGCCCACCAATAAATGATCCTACAAGAGCTTCTTCAGTCCACCCAAAACATCGATTGCAATAAATAATCACCTAGTGATCCGATTTGCTTAATTTTGGAGAGAGCCTCATGGCTAGACACGCCCTCCGCTGGCCCAAAATGAGCCCATAGCTCCTCCCTAAATCATGCCCAAGTGATCGACAATCTCGATGCGGTGTAAGTACGGTCCATCCACTGCCACCATTGATTTGCATCTCCCTCCAAATTATAGGACGCAAGGGGTACCTTGTGTTCTTATGGTGTTTCCTAGAATTGAAAAATTGTTCCACTCTTTCGAACCACCCAGATAGATCATCGCTTCCATTATACTTCAGGAAATCCAGTTGAGCTAGTTTAGACTTGAACCACCCAGTCTTCTCCTCCAATCCATAGCTCGACCCACGACCTCCTTTGTCAAATTGTGAATTCGTCGATCGGTTCGATCCAAAACCCGAACCAACTTTGTCCTCCCCCAGGCCCACTGCTACTCCCCATGGCCCATTCAGTCAACATGAGCCCGGTTGTAGAACCCTGCTCCCTCCGCTACCTGTCGGGCCATTAATTCTTAGCCCGACTCCGCGTCCCAACTCTGCTCCAGGCCCGCTGATGACTGGCCCACTCCCGCGTCCTGTGTGAACTCCGACTCTACCCTCCCCGGCCCAGTTACCCATTGGGCCCGTTACTCCGCACGACTAATGTCGAAAATAGAGGTTCGTCCTCGGTCCCGGCCCAACCATCATCTGTATCGGCCCACCTCCAATCATCCCAACATCGAACGACATTGTTCCCGCTTCTAGGCTCCAGCCCGTGATGGCACTCGGCGGCCTTAGGTACTCGGGCCAAGCCCACCCAGTCGGCCCGACCAGTCCGGCTCTGCCACCCATCGTCCCAACCCAACCTGATTGAATCGCACCCAACACTCCACTTTTCGACCCAACGATCTGCACCGCATTCTGGGAGGTCTTCACCTGAGTGACTCCTTCCGGTGACCCTCCTTGTGCTCTACTGGTCGTGTTTTCCGTCACGGCGAGATTTCCCTCCTGGTTTGCTGCCACTACTGCCGCCTGTCTTCATGCCGTTAATGCCTCCCATCGGCAATCCCATCATGTGTGGCGGTTTAGAGTTAATGCCCCAGCCGTCCTCGTCGATCAAAGGACCCTTCAGTTTCTCCGATACCGCTCCAGGAGTTTGTTCATGAGCTCGAGCCGCAATTGGCGATAGTGCTGCCGCTTCGTTCGCCGGAGTCGTTCATCGCCTCCAGCTTTGGACCTGCCACCACGATGGTCTAGGTGGCAAGGGTACAAACCAAATCCTCCAACGTCGAGAAGCGTTGCTGGTTCCTCGCCTCTGCCGCCGCGAAACCCTCTGCCGTAAGCATTATGATGTCGATGACTTTATGGTCTAGGGTTTCTACACGCTCAACCAAGGGATTCAGGCGGGTCTCGAGGCTTCAAGACTTTCCTCCATGGTGTGCAACCGGGGGTGAGGTGGGTCAGGTTCCGACCCGTTGCTGCTGGTGGTGGTAATCCTGGACTTCGTTGGTTGTTGCTTACTCGTCATCCCAAGAACCGGATTCTGATACCAACTGTTATGGTGATGTGACATGGGGAGATGATGTTTTTAGGAGTTTTCGTAAAAGGGATAAAACACAAAGAACACTAAATAACAAAGAAATTAGCGAATAAAAGAACGAAAACTATTGGGTTCCAATCTTCTTATCATCAAATGAAAGAACAGGTACATATTTATAAGTTAGGAAATCCTGACAACCCCCTCTCCTTTTCCTACTGGGTCGGCGACCCTCTCTTCCCCTTCCTAACCGAAATATGAAATTTATTCTATAAGGAAACAAATACCAAATTCTAAACACATACGTACTAGAAAATCCAAATTCAACATAAACAAGTAAACATAAATAATTAATACTAAAAATACCCAAGTAATATTCAAATACGAACTAATTAATAAAAAACGCAAGTCCAATATTCTACAAAACGTTATGATAGTCCGATCTTGTAACAGAGTTAGAGGTAGAAATATGAATATGGCTTCGTTGATGGAGTATATCTAATTAATCCTCCATCTCCACCAGATTTCTGCAGTAAAGCTTGACAATTTCAAGCCGAACTCGTCATGTCCACAATCTACATCAAGTTTTTGGTTGGTGTAATATTATTGAAAGGAATCTCTCTGGTGGAACCCAGATTTTTATTTTCTATAATTGAAGGCATGATTGTACGTTTAGGATTTTCATTTGAGAGAAGGGGAAGTCGAAGTGAGATTTGGATCGGTTGATACTTGATAGGGGCCTACGAGTAATGGATTTACGGGCAAAAATTGGCTTTTCATATTGGTTCGTTAGAGGCTCCATCGTATTAAACGGTATTTGAATGGAGTAATTAACCCAAAAGCAAGCTTAGAAAAAAATATAATAGAGGGATACTTTTGACATGAAATATTATAAAGAGAATATTCAGAAAAATGTTATGATTAGCTATGTAAATGAATCGAGTCGAGTTTTGCTAGCTCAGACTTGAGTAGACTCGTTTTTTAAAATGTTGGCTCGTATTTAATTTGTCTCAAGCTTCACTTAAGTTTGGCTCATCAATAAGGTTTACTCGAGTTTGGCTCATTAACAAGCTCACGAATTCTGTTCGAGCTCAACTAATTTATTATAAACAATCTGATGCTCAATTTAAACTCTAAAATAATTTATAACATAAATACCCAAATATTATATTTAATATATGATACACGTAATTGATGTCATGATGAAAAAAGTAATAGCTAATTTTCATCATTAAAGAAACCCATATTTATATACTCTATTGGTATCATATTATTTAGCTAATAGTTTTTTTACTAGTTCATATCATGTTATTTCACAACAATTAGTATCTAGTAATCAATGATACATAATTTATCATTTAAATTACAAATGATTCATATTTCTCATATACTTAAAGTCTTAAGCAATATATGGTGTGAGATCTGAAATGTATAATTTAACAAACTTATGAATTATCAGCAGATAAAATCATGAGATATAAATCAATTCGCTCATAAGTTGGTTGTTGATTTGGCTTGCTAGCCACAATGTTTAGCTGTCTCATGATAAGTCGAGCTCAACGAACAACCGAGTCGAGTTGGTTCGCGAGCTAAACAATACTTTGCTCAACCTCGGCTCGTTAGCAAACACATTGAGTTTCAAACGTGTTTTTCCTGACTTGAACGTCGATTCGTTCGTGAATGACTCAACTCATTTGCAACCCTAGCCATAATAGAGTAAGGGTGGGAACCAATTCCCAATCAAAAACCAGTCCATTTAAAATGGTCTGGTTGTAATCAAGACCATTTTTTTGGTTTGGTCTCCTATTGAAGGGAGTGTCTTCAAAACCATCCAAGTTTGGTTCAGTTTAAATCGAAAAGACGGATCATGATACAAACCTAGCCCAACCTCCCAAGTCGAACGCAACTCCCGAACCCACTCCTCATTCCAAGCTAACACCCAGCCTTCTCATTAATGATGGCAATTCAAATCCGCCCTGACGAGTATTCTGTTGAGTGAAGCTTTTCAATAAGGAAAGAATCGACAAATCAATCAATCAATGCAAAGATGGTAGTTCTCAAAGAAGGAAGGATGGAGCAGATTCGAAGGAAATCAAATCGCCATCCTCCGCAACGGCTAGTTCGAGCAAAGCAGACTATAAAGACCAAGGAGGTTGGACTAAGGAAGCTGTGGTTTTTCTGGGAAATCAAAAGCAAAGGGTTGAGTTAGCAATCATAGTCTTTTGATCGTAAAACACAGTTAGCTAATCAGGGAGAATAGCTTGTGAGTCTGAGTGTGTAAACAGGGAGTTTAGACATCAGAAAGTGAGCTAGACTGATAAGCAGGGAGCTGATCAGACTGAACTCCAAGGGTGTAAGAAGAACAAGGAAATCGTTCTGGTGTTTACGTAGGAAATTTCAAGAAGAGAAATTCCTACTGTGGATTAGCCGATATTTGGATCCTTATTCTCCCAATATTGGATACCACGCAAAAATTGAATTGGTGTTATGTTCATTTGATATTCTGTAATTTGTATGTTGGTTCATTGATCTGTGTACTCAGGTTCAGGGGTGATCAGAATACAGGGGATTGAAGACTACAACTCGAGTAAGAAGAAGGCAACTAGCAGGCTTGGCCGGCTCGATCTGGGTTAAGCCAAAAGTTTAGAGTAGCAGGCGTCTGGGCTCAAAGCCCACTAAGAGCTCGGGTTTATTTCAGTTTCGTTTTAATTCTGTTTTACCTAAATACAACTGATATTTAAACTCTTCTTCAAACACTCTTCACTTGCTTGGTCGATTGTTCGATTAGGGTTTCTGTAGGATCAGGGAATCATCACCAGAAAACAGGTAGCTAGGTCTCGCGCTCGACCCACTTACACGTGGTATCAGAGCCCGGCTCCGGTGTTAAAGGCGCAATCGTCTTCGGAGAAGATGAGCTCGGGATCAACGACCAGAATCTTTATGGCTGATGGATTTTCGCAAACTCGTCCGCCAAGGTTTGAAGGTGTCCACTATGGTTACTGGAGAAATCGGATGGAGCTCTTCATCTGCTCAACAGATCCGGATCTATGGAATATAGTTTTGGATGGTCCTCTGGAAGTGAAGGAGGTCCATGGAAAGTGGACGAAAACTGACAAGAGAAATTCCAGCTCAACTCGAAGGCAACAAACTTGATATACTGTGCTCTAGGGCCAGAGGAGTACCACAGAGTGACTGGCTGCAAATCGGCAAAAGAAATTTGGGACAAACTGCAAATCACACACGAAGGTACTTCTCATGTCAAAATCTCTAGGATAAATAGTCTCAAGCAAGAATTCGAATCGTTCATTATGAAGCCGGATGAATCAATTAAGGAGATGAATGATCGCTTCACTACCATAATTAAATAGCTTGAGAAACTTGGAGGTGGAATACGCCAGCGCTGATTTAGTTCGCAAGGTTCTTTGGATTACCCAAGAAATGGACACCCAAGGTCACATCGATTGAGGATTCCAAGGATCTCACTAAGTTAAGTCTAGATGAACTTATTGGGTCTCTAGTCATGCATGAATATAAGTTAAAGAGAGAAGACTTGGAAGAACCAAGAAAAGAGAAAAAGGACATAGCTTTCAAAGCTACGTCCCAAGAAGATGATCTGGATTGCCTAGATGAAATGGAGGATGATGAGCTTGCTATGCTCAGCAAGCATGTGGTGAAGCTCCTTAGGATAAGAAAAGAAAAGTAAAGAGGAAGCTTCACTAGCAGATCAAAGGAAGGTGAAATTGATAGAGAAACCAAAAAGGAGGATGACAAGGTTTCAGAAATCGAAGGGAAGGAGCTAGTAATGAAAAACTCCAGCCTCAAGCTGGATGCTTCAGATGCGGAAAGACATGGCACATTAAGGCTGAGTGCCCTCTGGTCAAGAAGGAAAGAGCATATGCTGCTACCTGGTCACTATATTGCTCATTGTTGAAACGAATAGCTAAAGAAAACAAAACAAAAGATTCTTGTCATAAAAATACAGAACATATACATGACATACATACATACCAAATTAGTTCAACCATGGAGGGTATCTAAGCTAGTCTGGATACCCAAAACTAAATAACAGTATCTGTTCTTGCAGACCTGTCTCCAAGTGAGCACGGAAGGCAGCGTTTGGTTGTTGCTAAATCCCTCAAGCATAATAACAAAGTAGAGAGGAAGCATCAGCACATTTTGGTTGTTGCTAAAGTCCTCAAGTTTCAGGCCGATCTTCCAATATGATTCTGAGGTGATTGTGTGAAACATGTTTCCTTTCTTATAAATCATGTCCCAACCATTTTCCTATCAAATATGACGGCATAAGAGAAAATATTCAAAAAACCACAAGACCTATTTGCACTAAAAGTGTTTGGTTGTTCATCCTTTACTTCCACCCTCAGTAACCACATAACCAAGGGCTAGACAAGGAGTTTTTATAGGTTACACACCAGGTATAAAGGGTTATAAGATTTATCACCTTGACAATCATGATACAATCCTTTCCAAAGATGTTCATTTTTACGAAAATTCATTTCCCTTCAAAGACCTTGAATCACTTTTTCCTCCACCCTCATCTGACAGTAATGCCTACAACCTCTCTCCCCACATCACACTTGATTTCCCCACATCCACACCCACTCCTTCACCTCCACCTCCACCTGATTACCCCAATTCATCACCTTCCCCACCCACTGCTCCTTCTTCCACCCCACCACAAGCACCTTCCCCAGCAGTTGACCAACCAGTTCAACTAGATGCTCCAATATCTATTAGAAAACCATCTAGAGCAACTAAAACCCCTCTCCACCTTCAAATTTACCATTGCAACTTGCTGCAACAGTCTTCTTCTACCAAAAAGCAACCAAGTTAAGGTATTACATATCCTCTTTCTGCTGTGTTGAGTTATGATACCTTTGTTATGGAAATTGTTCACGTATACTAAATCTTGCAAAACAAGTAACATATAAGATCATGAAAACATGCAAAGACATATGCAACATCCTAACCAACATAATTCAATATCTCTCCATAAGGGAATATTATTCCCCTCTAGTACCCAAGGTTATGGAATGATTCCTCCCACGATAGAAATGACGTACCTTTCCGGCGTAGCGGTACCTCAAATCCCAAAAACCATCAAACGCAGTAAGATGGCGAGAACCACACTTGACTCTATTTTCTCTTTTGAAAACAATGTAGAAAAAATCACTTTTGATTTGGGTAGAATTTTGGCACCAGGAAAATCGTGTAAAAAGTAGAGGGGTAGGTGCTTATTTATAGAGAATGAAGAGGTGCATACGAAGGGAGGCAACTATTCGTATGGGTGGTTACACCCCAACCATTGCATTGGTTGGTTCAAAATTTCTCAAACATTGCATCAATTCGGCCTATGGTAGTTGGACAGGTTTGGTTATTCCAACTGCCACATCGGTTCGATTTGGTTCAACTCGATTCGGTTTGGTCTGGTTCGTTACACAAACCAATTCAACCAATTACCCACATATTACATCAAATCGATCAAATTTGAGGCCGCGCCTTTCCACATCTTACCAACATTGTACTTCAAGAGATTCTCTTGGAACTTGGTAGCCATGAAACAGCTTAGGAATTCACTTATCATAAAGAAAATATACACTTGAAATCATTGATGAAACAAATTTCTTACATTCTAGACCAGTCACAACTTTTATAGACTATAAAGACCACTTATCAGCTGAACATGAAGACTGTTTCACTGATCTTGACCTATAAAGAAGACTTGTTGGTAAAATTGTTTACCCAACTACTACTAGGCTTGACATCAGCTATGCAACACATCAAGTCAACCAATATAAGTCAAATTCGAGTGCTCAAAACTTCAAGGCAGTTACTCGCATCTTAACGTATCTCAAATCTGCACCAACAACTGGTCTCTTCTTCCCTTCCAACTCACCTCTCCAGCTCAAGGACTGCAGTGACTCTAATTGGGCTGCTTGTGTCGATAATAAACGTTCAATCACTAGTATTGAATATACCTTGGCAACTCTTTAGTCTCCTGGAAAAGTAAGAAGCAACACACATTATCTCGATCATCCTGTGAAGTCGAGTACAAAGCTCTTGCTTACACGACTTGCGAGGTGCAATGGCCCTCTATCTCCTTCATGACTTTTGTTTCTCTCATCCTCAACCTGCAACAATATTTTGTGACAATCAATCAATGGTATTAAATGCTGAAAATCCCTCTTTCCACGAAAGGACAAAGCATATTGAAATCGACTGTCACCTTGTTCGAGAAAAATCACAAGCTCAGACAATCAAACTTCTCCGTGTTCCCACTGCTCACCAACTCGTAGACTTATTCACAAAGCCTTTGCCACCTGCTCCTTTTCTCGTATCCTATCCAATTGGAGTGCATAATTTATGCCCTCAAACTTGCCGGGGGGGGGGGGGGGGGGGGGGGGGGGGTATCAGTATCATGGGAATCACAAATTTCTCTCTCATCTTCAAGCTCAAGACTTCAACCCTCGTCAAACACAAAGCAGATGAGTGTTAGTTGGAGCGACGTCGTTCAAGGGAGAGAAAGGCGCCAAAAGCAAGATGCCACAAAGTTTAAACCTTTCCCCTGCATTTTCCTTTACCATTTTTTGTTCTTGCTTTCCACTTGGACTGTAATGCATGGTAAAGGATATATATATATAAATCCACAATCAATTAGAATGAGACAAGTTTCTAGGGTTTTGATTCCACAACTCTGTTGTTAAGGGAAGGATACATATTGTGATTTTTTTTATCTGTGATAGGGATTGTGATTGCATTAGGTGGGATCCTTCTGGTTTTTAGTCAATATTTAATTATTTTAATTAAATTTATACATAAAAAATGAAAGTATTTTGGCGAAAGCGGCCAATTTTGGTTTTTCAGGTATAAATTTGACTAGATAAGAACCGTTTGGTTTTGCTAAAACCGTTCAAGAAATAGTTAGATTTTTTGTTTCTATTTTTGTCAACAACTAAAATCGGTTAATGTGGTCTGAATTAATTGGTTCAGACCATTATCCACCTCTATAATAAAGTGATCATCATGAGTTAATTATCATTCTACACAACTTAAATGAGTTAATTCAAATCATTAGATTAAAATTAAAGGTTAGTACCACTAAAAATACTAACCTACAACGACATTGTCATTTATATTATGTAACTTCAATAATTACAGTAATATTTCAAACTATTGGATTCAGAGTCATTTGTGTTACACATATTTCAGTTGACTGCTAAAGTTGACAGTTGACCTAACGATTTTCAATCTGTGCTTGATCATTGATGACGTGTAGGGATGGCAACAAAACCCGAACCCACGGGTACCCATCCGACCCAACCCGGTCAACGCGGATAAAATTCGTGTTGACGGGTTTTGAGCCGGGTTTGGGTTTAAACCCGTTCACTATTCACCGGGTTGGGTTGGGTTTGGGTTTAGGTAAACCCGGCCCGTGGGTACCCGCCCACTCATATAATTATTTTTTTCAGTATATTTAATATTCTAAACAACTATTCTTATTTATGTTTGTGGAGACATGTCTAATTTTTTCTTTTTAATTGTGTAGAATGAAGTTGATGTTATGGAGTGGAGACTAAAGAAACTTAATTGAAAGAAAGAAGCTTTCAATTAAACATGTTATTTATGGATAATTTTAGATTTGCTTCAATTTTCATGAGTTTTCTAGATTGGTGTTGAACAATTTGTATAGTTAATTTGTGATTTGCTTGAATTTTCTAGAATGGTGTTTTATATATGGATAATTTATATTGAGAGATTGATATTTGACTTTAATTTTGATAAGAACTTGTCATTGTAAATTTTTTACGACAAAACCCGTGGGTACCCATGAACCCGCGGATACCCAACGGGTTGGGTTTGAGTTTTTCAAACCCGGTGGGTTTTACCCCGGGTTTTTTTCAAAGATAAACCCATGGATTTGGATTTGGGTTTGGCAAAACCCGACCCAACCCGACCCATTGCCATCCCTAATGACGTGTTGCTTATGTGTCGTCCACATTTGTGCCTCGTAGGATGGACTGATTACCCCTCATTGACTCATTGTCACCGTTTGCGGCCTACATCAAATCTTCTCCAATGGTCGGAAGAGGAAGAGCTTGAGACGGAATGACGGCCTCAGGCGGGCCAAAATCTTCTTAGAGTTGTAGATACATGTGATTCAAATCTTCTTCTTATTAGTGTGTGATTTATTTTTCTTCCATATTTTTTTTATTAAAACATTCCTTGTTAGAAGTCATGTCATCGTTTACTGTATTTTCTGTAAAAAAACTTAATCCAAAAAAACATATTAAAAGTTGCATAATATATGTGACAATGTCGGTAAAAGTGAGTATTTTTTTTTGTGTGATATTATTAGCCCTAAAATTAAAATGAAAAGCCACGATATACTGAGTCACGCCCCGGAGAATCAGTAGAATAGATTCAGAGAACTGAGACGCAACCACGACCTTAGTAGTCATAAACTTTTCCCGTCTTCGTTTTTCTGGTTTGCGAAAGTACGAACCAAATAAAGGAAGAGGAAGAAGAGTCACGGCAGCTCTCAAATCCCGGCATCTGGGCTGCCATTTTTCACACTAAAAGAGGAACCCGCCTCCGACTCTTCTCCAGAATTCTGTAGTCTTCCTTTGTTTCTCCTTACACCCCAGCCTTCTCGATCAGTGCTCTGGCAATATTAACTCTTGAGCAGCACTAAAGCAGACTGAGATTCTGTGATTTCTTCCTCATTCTGCGGATCTTTCAATTTCCGCCTGTTTTGGAGGGGTTACTGGCGAAGGACAGAGGTTTTCTTATTACTGGGCTGCAGCGGTTCGTTTTGTGCAGGTAATCGAAGTTTGTTGAATTCTGTACTTCTGGAGGGTTCTTAAGAAAACCCTTCTGCGAGATTTAATGATGGACTTTGTCATTTTGGTTGATTTTTCCGTTTAAGTGAAGTGAAAATGCATGCTTAGACTCAATGGTGATGATGCTAGATTCGTGTTCTTCTTTGTGCGTGCTTTATTGTTCTGGGATGATGGTGATGGAAAACTGGTGGCTACCATTTAATCGCTGATAGTTGGTTTTGTGTTATCTGTTTTCAGTCTGCCATGTATGTTGGGTTAGTAGTTCAGTCTTTCCTGTCCCCAGATGTCGCTATATCTGCTCCTGCTCTACCCATTTATGGCTTTGATTTTGACACATGCTATCTAGTACTGGAATTGCTAACAAACCTGCTGCACAGGCACTGATCCTGTGGAGAAGATCTGCGAGCCTACAAGGATTTTCTAAACATGAATGCCAAGATGGGTTCTTTCCGCTATGGCCTTGCCGAGAAGAGGGAGAGATTGCTTTCCATGAAGGGACAATCAGTGTTCGGTTTTCCCAACATTGAGAAAGAAGATGAACCTAGAAGTTGCTGTTCATACAGGTTCTTTTCTGATAAAATTGTTGAGTTCTGCAGAACAATCCAGGATTTCGGTATTATGGCTGTTGAGATGGGGAGGTCGGATCCCAGAAAGATTGTTTTTTCTGCAAAAGTCGGTTTGACTTTGATGATTATATCTCTGCTGATCTATTGGAAAGAGCCGATGAAGGAGTTAAGTCAGCACTCTGTTTGGGCTGTTCTTACTGTGGTCGTTGTCTTTGAGTTCAGCATAGGTAAACTCCATTTTCGATCAATATGTTTGCTCACCATTACTTCCAGATAATTTCAAGGGGTTGATTGCATACTACATGTGATAACACATTGATGGATGGAAAAGTCCAGTCAGCTGCTTATTGATTGGGCTTCATTTAATAATAAGGACTTTTTTTTTTTTATTCTTGCCTGAACATCTTATTGGATAAAATTAATAAGACATTTGTTTCGAAATAATCTCAACACGAACAAAGTAGGCAGGAATTGGTTGGTATTAGTTTACTGGTAGCTAACGATCGTTCACTTGCAATGTTCAGATAATTTGCTTCATTAAATTGGATATGGTGGAAGTATACATGAGGTATCCTGTTTACATGCTTTTGCTATATGCATGTGTCTGTGTCTTGATATTCCTCCTTATGTAGCCACTAGCCAACATGTGTCCATTCGTTTGTGTTTTGGTACGTTGGTAATGGATGCGGCAATGTTGAGGACTTTACAGTTTGGGTTTTGAATTCATTGTATGAATAAGCACATCTACCAGTTGGGAGTGTGTTAAGATAAAAAGTAAGGAATTAGCGGTTGGATTTCACAGAGGTTAGTTTGGGTTTTGCTATATGCATGATAGTATTGATGTCCTTATTGATTGGATTTAAGGCATGGGTTGACCAACTTTGTGTTCTATTCTTTGGGTGTGTTTATTTGGTGTTCCTCTAAAAAGTTACTAACTAGAGATTTAAGGTTTAGTAGTTGCAAAGCAAAGAGGGTTGTTTGATAAGTTTTCTGCAGATAAAAATTTAGAGTTTGTTTGAGTTTTTTTTTGTGCTAATTAAAATTTGGGAACAAAAAAGATAGATACAAACACACACACACACACACACAGGTTATTCGTCAAAAGAAAAAGAAACATGTTCTCTTTGTACTTATTTACTATCTTGCTGCATTATATAAGCATGCAATAATTATGTTATGAATCTTAATTAGCTTGAACAAGACGATCAATTTTTTTAGGCACATTTGGGATTGTACAAGTGATAACAATAACTTCACTTGATTTGAAAAACAGTTTATGGTACCGATCAAACAATCAGATGGGTCTTTGTTGCACCATGTTGAAGATATTTTGTTGGATTCATCCGAGTTTTATGGGATACCTTATCTAGCTCTGATGCATGTGATCTAGACTTGTCATTTTTCTGACATAAAGATTTGTTATGTTCCGTTATGTATCCATTCTATTTTTTCTTTAGGTGCTACTCTTAGCAAAGGTTTCAACCGTGGACTTGGAACTTTATCAGCTGGTGGACTTGCTCTAGGAATGGCAGAGTTGTCTCAATTGGTCGGGGAGTGGGAAGAAGAAGTTATCGTCATTAGCATCTTCATCATGGGTATGGTTTCAGTAATGTCTTTGTAGATATGACATTTCTCTGCAATTAGTTATTGGTTAGGTATCATTCTCTGACATTCTGCTAATTTGCCAGGGTTTTGTGCAACATATGCAAAGTTGTTACCCCCTCTTAAGCCCTATGAATATGGCTTTCGGGTATACCTGCTAACTTATTGCATGGTAATGATATCTGGGTATCAGACACGTGAATTTATCCACACAGCAGTTACACGGTTTCTGCTTATTGCATTCGGTGCGGGGGTCTGTTTGGCAATAAACATATTCATTTATCCTATTTGGGCTGGCGAAGACTTGCACAACTTGGTAGCAAAAAATTTCATGAATGTGGCGACTTCTCTGGAAGGTAAAATTGCACCTATTTTTTTATTTTACCCTGTAAATAAAATTTACAAAATATACTCTTTTTTGTCTCCTATAAAATTCTTTCTTGTTTCATATTTATCACTCGGTTGTTATTATTTTCTTTTGTTTTATAATTAGGTTGTGTGGAGGGGTACCTTAACTGCGTTGAATATGAAAGAATCCCATCGAAAATCCTTACGTATCAAGCTTCTGATGACCCACTATACAGAGGCTACAGATCCGCTGTCGAATCTACAAGCCAAGAAGATGCACTGGTATGGTTCATTTGTAGTTCTTACCTGCTCGATGATACATGTAGTGAAGAGCAAGATTTTCTTCTCTTTAACCGGCTATTCTCTAGTTGTTCATTAAAGAACTGGTGATTCTCTTATCTTCACCGTGAAGATGAGTTTTGCAGTTTGGGAGCCTCCTCATGGTCCGTACAAATCGTGTGGATACCCATGGAGCAATTATGTCAAAGTAAGTGGGTCACTTCGGCATTGTGCATTCATGGTAATGGCTCTCCATGGATGCATACTCTCAGAAATACAGGTGATTCCTATCCTTGCCTTTACTGCCAGTTGAGGATGCTTCAGCTCTTTTTTTTTTCTGCCATAAGTTTGCATTTATACATATCAAAACTTTCTTGGCATAGTCCCTTCAGCTCTCATTTTGGCCTGATCAGATTTCTTAGTTGTTCAATGCACAGGCCCCTGCTGAAAGAAGACAGGTGTTTCGGCAGGAGTTGCAGAGGGTAGGTGCTGAAGGGGCTAAAGTGTTACGGCTACTCGGTAACAAAATCAAGAATTTGGAGAAGCTAGGTCCAGTAGACGTACTATATGAAGTCCATGAAGCCGCGGAAGAGCTGCAAAAGAAGGTGGACAAGAAATCATACCTCCTCGTGAATGCAGAATGTTGGGAGATTGGATCACGGGAGAAAGATATGGGAGAGCCACAGGATATGCTGACTTTTGATGACGACGAAGAAAACCAGTTTGTCGAGTACAAGGCTCATAGTGAAGCTCTGCTGAATTTGAGGTCGCTGACTATTCCGAAGAGTTGGGATGATAGAGTACCTCCAGGGGTTGCCTCACAGGATCCTGCGTATGCAAAACAGACATCTTGGCCTAAACGCCATTCATTCACTGCTGCATCCCTACCCCAGATAGAAGAATCAAAGACCTTTGAAAGTGCAAGTGCATTGTCTCTTGCAACTTTTGCATCACTTTTGACCGAATTTGTTGCGAGGCTGCAAAACATCGTAGATGCTTTTCAGGAGTTGAGCGAGAAGGGAAACTTCAAGGATCCCATCGACGAACCAGTGGCAGAGCCGGTTGGGTTCTGGACCAGATTGGTGAAGCGTGTGAATTTTTCTCGAAGCAGTAGTTGATACTTGATAGTAATACACGCATGGTTGGAGAATGGAGAAGAGATCTCTTTGGAAAAGCCCTTTTCTTGGGGGGAATCCTAGCGTGTGACTAACTGAATTGTAAACCTGATTATGTAACTTCCTCACTACAAAGCCCTTCTCTTGAGACTACTGTTGTCTATCCAAAAAAATTTCAGACTACACGAAAGTGATATTAGGCGGTTATTGAAAGAAGATGAGGTTGTTGCTTATTGTTGTCAACTTGATGGATTGGGTGTTGCTTACTTTCTTGGAATTGAAGACACTTTCCTGGAATCGCTGATTCTATTGGAATTGAATACAAATAGACAATAATATCAAGATCGAGTACTAATTGTATATCTAAGACAGTGAATCACTTTAGGATATAGTACAGTTCTATGGAATGGAGTGACAATCTTTTTATATTTGAAAATATTTTTTTAGTCCCATTCTTTTTAGTATATAGAATATTATACATTTGAACATTTTGCTAATTTAGTATATATTAGAGGATGCTTTTGGGTCAGATTTTGAACCGGCAATTCATTCACTTTTCTGCAATAATTTAGTATCGGATAGTTTTGATTGAGTATTTCAGTCCTAAATATTATGTTTGAATAGCAAAATAGAAATGTGATTGAGAATTTCAGTCCTAAATATCATTTTTGAATAGCAAAATAGAAATGTGATATGTGTTGTGGTATTTTCATATGCTACAAATCTTATATGGGAGCTGATAGGTACACACACAATTCTATACTGCAAAACCACAATTTTTAACCTTCCAATAAGTAGAATCTAACAGTCAAATCATAATCTTAATTCCTCCCACAATCTTCTGTCCTCATATTCTCAAAAAACGGACCGGGACCGGATCAATCCATGCCAATTTAATCGGATCGGACCGTATAGCCACCCCTAATCCTAAGGCCCTAGTCACTTCCATTTTCGTTTCCTGTTTTCATGTCATAAATTTGGCAACCGAAACGAGAAAACCTGTTTACTTTTCGTTCTTCTTTCTATTTGTTTCCAACTCTGAAAACAGAAAGTGGCAGCTTCCTGCTGTTTTCGAAAACGGTTTTCACCTGTTTTTAATATCTGTTTTTTCAAAAAAAGGAAGCAGAAATGAAAGTAAACATGCCCTAACAGTATCATACAACCATCATATCACTGTGGTAAGACTTCATAATATCATCTCAACATTGTATGCCATGATTTTACTACAAGGGTGGCCCACACGCGCGAGAAGGCGCGCATGGCTGCTTTAATAATAATATTTTCCCTTTTTTGTTACTTTTAGTGTTTGATTTGATTGTTTTGGTCTCTAATGGATAGAATAGGCTAACGACCATATTTTCCAACGATAATATTTTTCCAACTATATAAATAGAATTTATTCTTTACTTTCTGTCAACACTTCTTACATTTTTTTCCTACCATCCAAACCAAAAATTCTCTTCTTTTCCCAAACTCTCTGTAATAGTAATCATGGTTTCTTCCAGCACCGATCGCAATTCAAATTACACAATGTCTGAAGACCTTGTTTTGTGCAACGTTTGGATGGAGGTTTCGCAAGATCTTATCATCAGTCATTACCAATCTTCACCAACTTTCTGGACGCGATTTGGAGAGCTATATTCTGCGAATGGTTTTATGATCAGCCATACCGATGACGCCTAGAAGACTCAATAAAACTATATCAACCATTCATGTCAGAAGTGTAATGTGGCATGGAGTAGTGCAAATGTTAATCCACTGAGCGGATCTAATCACCGCGATGTGGTTAGTCCATTTCTAATACATCTTAATTTAATTAATAACATATTTTATAATTATTAACCGTGTGTTTCATTTTCAATTATGTATGTGGGTTTAATTTTTACTTTTAAGTAACCTAATTTTTTTATTTATAATTTTTAACCATATGTATTATTTTTTTAAATAATTGTCTATATGGATCACGCAAAGACTATTTTCAAGGTGGACACGAAGAAAGAATGAAAGTTGGAAGAATGTTGGACACTACTCCGAGACCGTCCAAGATTTATGCTACAACTTTATGCCTCTGTTGACTGTTGCACCCATTCCACCACTGGATGGATCCCCATCGGCTATGTCAAACGACGAACATGATATCCCTGTACGTCAAGTAGCTGCTGCTCCAAGAGTGCTTAACCGTCCCGAAGGTCGAGATCAACAAAAGAGGAAGAAAAGAGGAGGTGGTGATTCTTCTTGCATGGATGCTTTTCAAAGATTTTGGTGGACATGGCGAAAAGTTCGGCAACACATGCAAGATTGGCTGTCATTAGGGAGGAACGGGAGATAGCAAAGGAAGCAAGGGAAAAAAATAAGTACAAGTGAGAAATAATGTTTTAGGATATTTCTCAATTGGATCCTCAACAAAGAGCATGGTATCAAATTCAAAGATATCATATTGTATCTGTGTACCAACAAAATCCAAGTTCTGAACCACCGGGGGATCTAGCAGTAGCCCGTTTGATGACACTTGCAACCTCGACCTGTAATCTTGAATAAGTTGTACCATTTATAGTTGATGTATGCTTTATTTTTAGTCTGTTTGCATAAAGTGCTTTGAATGTACCATTGTTGTATCCTTAATCTTTAGTGTGTTAGCTTTAAATACTTTGAATTTACTCTTGATGTATCCTTTTTAATTATGTTTATGTTTAATTATTAAGGTAACAAATTTCTTTATTAAGACACCCGAATATAAAAATATACTGATAATAGTCAGTTTAAAGCACAACAAAAAAAAATGCACAAAAGACATAAAGTAAACTCAACACACAACACAAATCCAAGTAATCAAAGTGCACAAATTAAACTTAGAGCCACACCACACCATATTACTACTCCCCTCCTCCTTCTCTTGTCCACAAATGCTCAACCAAATCCGCTATCAACGCATGATGCCCTTCACGGTTACAAATCCTATTATGCCTTATCATATAATCCATGAGAGTCGGAGTGTCATGATTCGGTGGATCCAACGTGACATCTGGATTAGTCTCATATTCAATCCTCTCCACGTGTTCCTCTCCAAACTCATGTCGTTGGTCTTGAACTATCATATTGTGTAAAATAACGCATGTCAACATCATTTTCCCTAATGTTTGTATATCCCAATATTGACCTGACGTAACAATGACCCATCTTTCTTGTAGAATGCCAAATGGTCTCTCAATATCCTTGCATTATGCCTCTTGCCATTTTCAAACAGTTTCTTCTTCTAGTTACTAGAGTTGCTAATGTTTTTTCACAAATGTAGACCATTCAGGGTAAATGTCGTCAGCCAAGTAGTAACATTAATTGTAAGTTGTACCATTTACCGTAAACCTGGAGTTTGGAAGATTTCCTCTGATTACTTCATCGAACAGCGGGGAGACTCCAAGCGTGCTTATGTCATTGTTTGGTCTGGGACTTCCGAAGAAGGCATGTCATATCCAGGTGTCTTATGATGCTAGAGTTCCAGGATAATGGTTAGCCTCCCCTTGTATCCCATAAATTGTCCTTGCCACGCCATTGCACAATTTTTTTCACTCCTAGTGCTTGTAGTTGATCGAACCGATCATACACGGGAAGCTACGCCGATCGCTGTGATGAAGAAGGCTTCCTGTGAAGAAGGCTTCCCGTGTATAAATCAGTCAGGCGTAATAGGGTCCTGACATCGCTGTGATCGAACTGATTTATGTTGATGTGAAAGATGTCGAGATGATGAGTATGCTTGCTCTTGGAAGAGGAAGGCTCCTGACATCACCATCATCTATTGACGATCACAGTCGAGCTGGCACTCATACTTCCATTGTCTCTCATAAGCTTCTCTACTAGGGAAACTCGTGATGCAAAACGAGGTTTGGATGTGTAGAGAGAAATACAAAGTAGAGAGAATGAAGAAGGTTGAATGTTGAGATGAATAGATTGACAAAGTTTAGCCTTCATTTATAGAAACACGAAAAGATTCTCGAGCGATAATATGATTACAACTGGATGAACAGTTGATGGCACCAATCAATATGATTAAAGTTGGATGAACAGTTGATGACACATGTCAATCTGATTAAACCTGGATGACAGTTGATTTTACAACTCAATCTGATTAAACATGGTCAAAAAATTGATGGCACCACTTATTTTTGTGAAACATGTGATGAGTCATGGTCTTCTACAAATTATTGTGATTTCATCATTGATGATGTCATATTAAATAGTGATGAAAAAATTGTATCAAAATAAAAAAAATATAGAAATGTTCGTCTTAATTAATTATGACTACTTATGTCAAAATAATGACCAAATTATCAAAATAATGTGACGAGATCAACTATAAATTGATTTTATAAAAAAAAACATATACCAAATACATTCTTTTCCCTCCCTACCCATTATGGTCAAACCCTACCCCACCCTCTTTTCCCTCCCACATTGTGGGTGGTCTTACGAAGAATAAAATGAATTAATCAAATTTTAATGAGAATTGGTCTAACCCCGTGTGGGTCATGTCAATTGTTTGCATGACCTAACTGACTAACCCATTCCAAGCCAAGTATAATTCGAAATGGCGTTGTTAATATAGTGCTAACCAAGATCGTATTCCACGAATTCTGATACCCTAGGCTTCTTCCCACGTTGTTATTATCTAGCCAATCTGCTTACAATACAAAAAAGGCAGACAATTGTGACGAAAATTTACTGACGACTCAGAAATTACGTCGAAAAAGAGGCCTAATTCCGATGAAGAACCATTTTCATCAGTAATATATGCATAATTACTGACAGAGTTGAATATTCGTCAATAATTGTGTTTTCATTCGCGCTCGATAATAGGGGTCGTTCCCCATTTTGGACCGGTTTCAATTTCTCACGCTCATTATTTTTGACGATTTCATTTTCCGTGTTAGAAATAATCAATATTACTGACCAATAAAAAATTGTCGTTAGAAAAAAAATGATTATTATTGACAACAAAGACACGATTGTAATTTTTTTTTTATTAATTTTGACGCCATAAACAGTTCATCAACACTAAATGGTCAGGAAAAAATATTTTTTTGACACCATTAAAAGTTCGTAAGTATTATTTGGTAAAAAAAACTAATTTTGATGCCATAACCAGTTCGCCAGTACTAATTGGTCAGTAAAACATCATTTTTACGCCATAAATAGTTCGCCAGCAATAAATTATCAGAAAAAATTATTTTTGACACTATTATCAAAACACCTAGACAAGTGACAACACATTGAAATTCATTTTCTTTTATAATCCCCTAATCAGACAGTGAACAATGACTAGCTTGTTTGCATAAAAAAGCTAGTCACTCGACTCCTACTAGTGTTTGCGAGTGGCTTTCCATAAGCGCCACTCGACTCCTCCTTGTGTTCATTCCTAGTAATGTTATACCTTCAACAGAATGAACATCACTAACTTTGAGGAGCAAATATGTAGAACCTTATTGTTCTAATACCATGTAAAATCCAATAATATAGAAGAAGAAAACTAACTCACTCGACCAGAATTTACACTAATATCTTGCTCAATGTGAACGAGACTACTCCACGAAGAAAATAGATAGGATCTTATAAAGAAACTATATTTTCCTTATATAAGACATGACCCCCAACTCGCAATTCAAGAAAGGATAAGTTACAAAATAACCCATCGAATAAGAACCAAGAACAGTTAAGTCCAGGCTACCACGATCATACAACACATGCTACACATTTATGACTCTGAATCCCACTTGAGTCTATTCTCTGTTTAGCTTTTATGTCCTATTGGCTATTGCCCTTCTACTTATTTCTTATTTCTTATTTTACAGCTTATCGTATAATTTCAATCTATCAAAATGGATATTTATATTTTTATTGGTACTTCGAGATAAATTTGATTTTATTCATCGTTCCAGTTTTCACACCACATACATCGAATATTGTATATGAATATTCCAACCACATTATATAAATACTATAATTATGTTATATGAATATTATCAACTTTCTATCGAAAAACGTTTAAAATACTAATATTCATGTTGTTAGATTGAAAAAGTTTTGAAGTAAGGTTTGTTGACTAATGTTTTTCAAAAAATAACATCTACTAATTGTAAAATAAAAAAATGAAATAGGGTTACAAGAGTGTCCTATAGATTGGAGGTGAAGACGACAAAGAAGAGGTTCGCCAAAATGACACCAGACAATCCAATGTCTTCTTTATCTTTTCTTTCCCTCTGCAAATTTAGTCATAGTCATACTTGTAGGTTCGAAGCTCTCGTTGAACCTTCATAAGAGTAGATTAATTTAGTTTAGATATGTCTCGTAGATCATAAAAAAAAACATCAACCACCCTTGTTTGAACTTTGTTCAAAAAAGTGAGAACTGTGTTTATTTTATAGTTGTTCAAAAAGTCAAGCTGAAAATTCAATTATGTCAAATCTAGTTTTCTTCGCCGGTAAACCATGAGATTTGGTAGTTGCATTTGTTGGTCATCTCATCCTCCAATTTGAAGTTTTCTGCCCTCCGCTCCTACAACAAATGGTACTGGCGGATGGGACGACGCTTGAAGACACAGATACAAACAGACAACAATGACAAGGTCACAACTTTATAAATCTTCATCACAACCTTGAAGAGAGAACCAAAAATTCAGGTACGCACAAATCCAATCCGAAACACCCTTTCCTTTCACTCTCTACCCGAAAACGCTAACCCTAATTACCCTCGCATAATCGCATTTGCCCCCTCGCCACCTTCCTTGTTCCGGTTCCCTTGGGTAGTTACTGTATGAGTGTTGAATTGAATGTGCCACTTCTTCTTTCAGCTCCCATTTCTGTCGAAGCAGAGATTGCACTTCGTCCAGCACTAGAAACGTTTGGTTTACGTTTTCAACAGTTGAGAATGTGGCGGTGATTGGAGATTCTGAAGTGGCTAGTTTGCTTTTCCTAAGCAGCGATGGCCGAGTGTGCGAACTCGCCATCGTCTCTCGAGCTGCCTGTGTGGAAAGGCTGCGGCAGAGTGGGGAGATGCAATGTGCCTCGGAGCTGTCATCTCTCAACGCCTCACAGGTTTGTTCTCAGGTCATTATCATTCTTTTGTATCAAACGGCAGAACTTCCAATAGTAGGAGAACTTATTGTGCTGACTTGAAGAGGGGAATTAGTGGGTTGCAAATTCTTAGCTGCTTACTTGTCTGTGAATGTGGCAGTCGCAAGAATTTCAGGAGAAGTAGCAAGTTTGAGCTGATCTTTACTCCGAAATGGGCTCCAGCTCGAACATTGAAACCTGTAGTAAGTCCTTTGCGGAAGGATGGTTCGTGGAGTTGTAGTTGCTTGGCAGCTTTGGCGGACCCTGATGGTGCAACGCTCTCTGATTGGGTTTCTGTTAGCAATCAGCTGCTTCTCATGACCAGCATATTTCTTACTTACATGGCTGGGGTAATTCCAGTCCAGAAGTCTCATTCCTCTTCACAGAAGACTGTGTTGGAAGAGAATTCAGTGCGTAAAAACTGGAAGTCTCCTGGTGGGTAAGAATAGCAGATCAGGACTATTATATATTTGGAAGGTGTTAATCGTCTGTCAATGTAAAATTTAAGCTTCATCATTCACTTTTTTGTTTGCTAAAGTTATTACCAATATACAGGGCTAGGAACAGCAACGACCAGGTTAACTCAAATCAGGCCTGGAATGATGTAAAAGCTAAACTCTTGGATTCTTTAGATGCCGTAGAGCACAGCAGTTATTTGGTTGAAGACTTCCTCAAGTCGGAGAAGCAACATCCAAACCGTCCACTAAGTTTGGATGCTGTGTCTGGAGGATCAAAGCTGCACTTACTTTGGGCTTCGTTTTATCACCTTGAGGAAGAGGCAGGCACCGTCTTTACTACTTCCTCTTTATTCTTAGAGTTGATTGTGCTGACATAATCATAGTCATATAGAAAACACATTGGCATCGGGCTGTTCACCAAGTCAATTGATGAAAAATCAATCTATTTTGATTTGAAAAACAATTGGATGATCACTACGAACAAGAACACCCTTGGGTTATAAGAATGCTGGCTATTCATTGCAAGTTGAATAATAAGTTCTTGTTGATGTCCTTGTTACTTGTATCTGACAATGTATCAGAATGTTATTTCTCAAATGTGTTGAATTTCAGGGAGTTTGAGATGTTGATTTCTCTTGTGTGCAGGTAAATGACGTATTAGGTGATAACGATGCAGTTACCTTGGATGGGTGGATGGCAATGTTCCCAAAAGTTATCAATGATTCTTGTCATGCTGTATGCATGACCTGGCTTAAAGAGGAGCTTCAGCTTGAAAGTAATAAATCTGACAAGGTACATTAAAGTATACCGATTATTTCTGCTTAAGGTTTTTGCAACCAGTTTGTGATGGAAATCCTGTTTGCTTTTTTCTGTTCCCAGGTGCTAGCTTCTTTGATGATTGAGAAGTTAAAAAGAGACGATGCTGCATTACGAAATATTAGAAAGTCTGGCAAGGAAGATCTTTATGCAGAGCTACTCTACTTTCTTAAATTTGGGTCTGCTAGGTATGTTCACTGATATTGCTTATCATTTGTTTTCCTGTTAGCAACTTGGAGTTAATGTCTTAATTTAACCTGTAGCAGCCAAGCCATGGAAAGAAAATGAATTTAACTGGTTTATCATCTTTGTTATGCATTCTAGTAAAAAACATGATTCTGTATAGAAATTACATGTGGTGGTGGTGGTGGTGGGGGGGTGGGGGGGGGGGGGGGGGGGGTGGGGTTGAGTCAATCAATCTGTTGATGGTATGTTCATTAATTGAGTAAATATTTCACCTCATTCATAACATTCTTGGGAGAACATTTTTGTAAAGATTACGTTTATAAATTAACGGTATGGGGGTGGGGTGCTGGGCTTGTTTGTCTTCCTTGGTCAGCCATTCACTTTGACCTCTTTGCTTCTGTGATGGCAGGAATGCTCGTTTGTATGATCATAGCCTGTTTGTAACGCATGGAGATTCCATATTAGAGGATTTGGTCATAAACATAGCTGATGGTATAGCTAATTTGTATTTAGAGCTTATATCTGTAGATGGAAGTTTGCCGGATGGAATGAATGACCTTGGTACGGCTATGTGCAGTTTGTCAACTCGAGCACTGCAACGGTTACGCAATGAGGTATTGGTTCTTTTTGCGTGAGCTTGTATTTTTGCCTTTGGGCATCAGTATGAACTGTTATTACCTGGGTTACTATTTGGGTTTTCCGTTTGGGTCTTTCTGTATTTCTTCCAACCGCCTAATGGGAAGACAGAAAACCATGTTGTATTCTTTGACTTGCCCTCTCAGTCAGCTTGTTTTTGTCATTGTTGACATTTGTGGACTTCAATCTTTGTTGCCTCAGAAGGTCATTGAAAAGGTTTCGAAGCCATTGCATTAAATTTGCTGTCCGACTTCTTTTATTGCTTGTTTTCGTGGGCCAAGATGCAAACTGTCAGTTACTATGTCAAAAGAAAAGTTGAGTCCAGGTCTGGGTTTTTGGCATAAGTTTTAAGAAATTTTCTCTCCAACCCGATTAATAATCCCCATAAAAGAAAACCCTTCACAATAACATATGACTGGCTTAGCTGATGGGGAAATATGGTGTGAGTCCAAATGCTTTGAGTCCGGGTCTGGGTTTTTGGCCTAAGTTTGAAGTAACAATAAGATTTTTTTTGTGTGTCAGATTGCTCTGAATCAGTGGTTGTATCAGAATATGGAAACTGTTGCATCGATATACGAAGATCGTTTTGATCTGTGTATTCTTCAACTGAAAGCGATCAAGGAACCAACCCATACTCAGGAGGGTGATAACACTAGTTGGTGGAAACGGCTTTCTCTTACGAAATCTGTCGCAGTATCATCTTCATTTGATTGCATTGTCATCTGCCAGTTCCGTATGCCTGCAAAAAGGACCAAAGAGTTAAGGGCTTTGATAGGATGGTAAAAACTATCTTCCTTTGCTGCACCCCGCTCTTTTTTTATAATCCATATTGCAGAGCACATCGATTGCTCAGTCCTAGAGCCGCATTGCAAATTCATTACCTGATCCACTGTTTCAATCACGAAAGAAGTACTAGACTTCCTTTTGCTTAATGTTATATCTTGTTGTTGCAGGAGATACTACTACAGTCTATACCTGGAGTTATATGACATTGGATTGCCATTGGTTAGAGCAGTTATTGATAAAATCAGCAGCGCCATCTCATTTTTTCTTGTTACCTTGATTGGAAGGTCCCTAGGCCTCATCTACTCTGGCATTAGACAGTCCCTGCGCTGGAAATGAGATTGGATGCGATACATAATTTCTGGTTAGATATTATTGCTCGATTTACTTGCTAGGCTTGCTTTTGTGGCTTGGCGTGTAAGTAGTCGGGTGTCGAAAAAGTGGATTTGCTTCTTAATTCCTGGCTGAAGCCTTCAGTTTTGCTGCATGCTTCTCGCCCTTAGTTATTTCATGGAAGTCTGAAGCCCGGGTATGGAGTAAGTTCAACGCAAAGGACCAGGCATTGCTTACTGATGGTGGGAGGCAGACATGTCGACGGGAACTCTAGAACTGTTGCAGCTGGTTTGAGTTTTGGGTAGCAGTTTCCTGGCATTGAAATTCGGCGAACATAGCTATGAGGAACTTGGGGTGAGGATTTTGTTACAAACTATTTTTTCACGTAGAATAAGCTGCTTATCTCATTTCTACTTGTTCTTATAATAATACTGTTCTGCTATTATTGATGGATATAACGTCCGTGTGCGTTACCATGACGAATAAAATTTTATTCCACCTCTCATCTGCATGTAGGAATTTGCTACCATCATATGTTTACTACTAGGACTAGGAGCGAGAGTATGATATACAATGTATGCACCCAAAGGTGGCAATTTCAATCCAATCCACCAATCCAATCCATCAATCCATTAAAAATATCCACCTAATCCAATCCATTTAAATCCAATCCATTTGATCCAAATCCAATTGGATTGGTGGATTCATGGATTGGATCCATGGATCATTGGCAAATTACGGTTTAGTACCTATAATTTTTATTTTTTACATTTTGGCACCTAAAATTTAATTTTTTATATGAAAAATATCATTGGAAAATTACGTTTTGGTACCTAAAATTTTTCATTGTGACATTTTAGTACCTAAACTTTTTACATTTTACATATTGGTCCTTGGTTGAGGATGTCATTTGGATTCATGGATAATCCACCAATCCACTTGATCCAATCCATGAATTCACCAATCCATTAGATCCAATCCATTTGATCCATGGATCCACCAATCCAATCCACCAATCCACCAATCCAATCCATTTGCCACCTCTATATGCACCCAACTAATAATCGAACTCCTGGTAAAAGAGCTTGTTTAGTCACAAAATGAGCAACCTTACCTTATTGAAACTCTAGGTAAAAAAAAACAAGAACATAAAGCAAAGTTATGACTCTAGCCTTCCAACATCTTCTAGAATATTTGGACTGAAGTATCGCCAACCAAGACCCGCCGAATCACCAATTGAGAATCAACAGACTTTGACAACAAAAAAATTCCTAGTTAGACACCAATTCATCGCTTCATGCAAAGACAAAAGTTCCATTGGAAAAAAGTCACGAATACCGTCATAGAACTTATAGAGGACAATAATTATGCTGACCACCATTCCTCCATTTGAGCTATGAACTGTCTTATAGTTCATTTGCAAACCACTAACAATAAAATATGTGAAATCATCTATGATTTGATTGTATTTGAAGTATTTTAGAAACCACCGCAGTTCATTTTTAGAATTTCGTCTAATGACCATTATAATAGCAAATTTATGTGCGAAAATTTATGGATCAATTGTAATTCTTTGTTATAACATTTACGTACGTTTTGGTCATGGATTACGAAATTGTTTTATGATTGCCACTAAATTTTTTTGATTCTATTTATGATCACTAAGGTTAGTTAAATAGTCCAAGTTTAGTCACTGACCGTTACCTTCCGTCACTCTCCATTAATGCGCCAGTTTTTTGCTAATGTGCCTAATAGACAGTGACGGAGCCATAAAATTGGCTAAGTGGGTGTTTATTCATATCAGTAAAAATAAACTATATATAATAGAAAAGTCAACATAAACGAAATAAAAAATCGACAGTAGAATACTCAATATTTTTACAATGACATAATAATAGTTCGACTCACACCACTTATAACGAACAACGAAGAGATTTCATATTCTGAAAACATTGCAGAACACATTCCTTGTGAAAACATGTCACCAACTCATCGTTTATCCGATTTTGAATATAATTTTTTGTATATTCATGGGTGAAAATTATCTTCTCACACTTATAGTTGCAACATACAGATAATTGTCAACTTGAGAACTAAATAAATAGATAGATATGGTTTGTGCTTATTTGTTTTCACTTTTTTTCTAACTCGTCAACCCTTTGTAAGTTTTTAAACATGCCATCAAATGGTAGATAAAATAATACATGAATTCAACTTATGAACGAGAAATATCATAAGATTTGGGGTAATTGGTATGAATCGTACTAGTATCGACAGGGGAAAAAACAACCGTTGGGAACTTCTTATGAGAATAATAATAGTTGTAGGTTTAATTTTAGAACTAACTTATTATTTTCTATAAAGAATCGTAAGATTTATTAGAAACTCATCAAGTGAAGATTGTAAGAAAGATTGTTTAGTATTAGCCGGTCAAGGGTAATTCCCCAAAACTTACTTTTCCCTTCGTAAATTTTTGTTGCTCCTCCGAGCCAAGGAGGGTGCAAGCACCCCCCAACCTAATGAGTGGCTCCGCCACTTCTAATAGATTCGCCTAGATCAACCTATTTTAACTCGCAAAAAGTTTATACCAGACCCGCCACGTCACTAAAACCTCAACCCGTGACCAACCCTTCTTGACCCGCCTGCCCTGAAAAGTATCTATCCATTACCAATCTCCCAATACCTCTCGTCGCTATGCCTAATCATGGTTGTGCTTTAGCCCCAATCTCCGTTCCATCTTTACCACAAAAAAAAAAACTCGCACATGCGAGGAAACAATACAAACACATAACGAGACCGTTACGTGGATTCTTTGGATAAAACCTCCCACGCAACGTGTCTCGCAAGAATCGAACAATAATTTAAAGAAATTGACTTAGGGCGAAGAGAATTAGGGCTAGAACGATCAGAAATCGACTTAAGACGAAAAGAGGTCAGGCGATAAAAGGACGAAGCAACAAAGTGAGTTGGGTTCCAATCTTCTCATGACATTAAACTAAAGTGATCGTCGCAATGGAAACATAAGCCTTGTGCCCTTCTCGTCGCTACTTCTTCTAGTGACATTCTTCTTGCAGTAGGAACTCGTGGTGGCGCGGGTTGAGGTGGTGTGAGTATAGGTTCGGCCGCCGCCTCAACTTGGCCTTTTGGTGTATTTCTTGGCACTCCTCGATGTTTTCTCAACTCATCATTTTTCGCTTTGGAAAGTAGAATGGCCTCCCCAACTATTCTTGGCCTGAACATGCGTATCGCGTCCGAAATCTCCAGTTTAAGCCCACCAATGAAGGAGCCCACCAATGCCTCTTCATTCCACCCGTAGCATCGATTACCCAACTTCTCAAAATTTAAGAGATAATTGTTCAATGATCCCATTTATTTAATCTTTGCGAGAGCTTTGTGGTTAGAAGTGCTTTCTAAAGGTCTGAATCGAACCTACAACTCTTCTCTAAACCGAGCCCATGTAATTGATTGCCCGGTCGTTGTAGTAGTGCGATACACCCATTTCCACCATTAATTAGCATCCCCTTTCAAATGATAAGACACCAAAAATGCATTTTGCTCCTCTAGAATTGGTTGAAATTTGAAGAACTGCTTGACTGGCGCAAACCATACAGATGGATCCTCTTGCCCATTATCTTGGGCTTGAAGAGCCAACTCTTTTCTTCTCTCCCATCAATTCCTGACTCAGTTGGACACACCTGGCTTCGCCCAGCTCCATTAAATGTCCCTGAAGCCCAATCGTTGCCTGACCTAGTCCTCATGCTCAACCCAATCATAGGAGAGACCAACTGGCCTCCTCAATTCTCTCTTGGCCCATATTGGCCGAAATAGCCAGGCCTGCCCCGCAAGGATCCGCCTTCCATTGAGAATGCAGTCTGCCTCGACCCACCACCCGAACATGATCACTTGAATCCGTGTAGGCTATTGTCAGAGGTTAGCACGTATCAACAACTATCCCATCCTAGGCCAAGTTTAACCTAGAACGACATTGTCATATAGTGGTAATCAAGGTCGTATTCTACTCGGGTCTCGGTACCCTATCCTACTTCCCACCTAGTTGCTAATTAGTTAATCGGTTTTTGAGGTTTTGAGTGGATGATATGAGGAAACACTAGTCTAAAGATTGATCAAAGCTAAAAGTAGGTACTTCGGGGAACTATCCCTCCCCCTAGCTTAGGGTCACTATGCATATATAGATACTTAGGGTCATCGAATGTGGTGAGTGAGCTCTTTTCTGTGGGCTTTCGTGGTTATCCATACGCCTTTGAGTACACCTCCTCTAAACCCATGTTCTAGTCACCTCGATCTAGGCTATTGTATCTAGGGCATTAAGCTTATGGCTCATTTCAATGGACACTATCCAACGTCCACACCAAGGTTACATCCTGGGTTTCATCTAGGTTGGCTAACTATAGCAGGGGTTCGGTCGCCTCAACCACTGCAGGCCTCCATTCACACATCTAACCTAAACTCGCCAGTTGGCGGATACCCGTCTAACCCTAGAACTCCGTACCCAACGCGGTAGCATAAAGTAGGCTAAGAGGGAAGATTAGGGAAAATTACCCAAGCATCATCAATTAGGAAAGAGTGGCATTAAAATCAACTAGACAAACACATTCTTTCATTCAAACCCTAAAATATCCATATATACATAGTAAACCCTAAAACTACGGTTTGGGGTTTAGAACTTCTAGTACCTTAGAGGACTACTCCATAAAGGAGGGAAGAAGATACATGGTAGAAATAGAAGAAGAATTGGGGTTGAAGAAGATGCCTCCTTGCTCCTAGCTTCTCCTTCTTCTCCTTCCTTCAGCTTCTCTCTCTTTTCTCTCTCTAGAACCAAAAATTTCTCTCGAAATCAGCTCTCTTCAAAAGGGGAAAGGGGTCTTTTATTTATAGGCATTCTGGACTAGGGAAAGTTCGTTTCCTGAGGATGTGAGATCGCGGGCGTGATCTTCTGAGGACAGGCCGAAATCTTAAGACAACGTCGTTATGGCCTTCTGAAGACTGGAGATCGCGGGCTGGCTTCGTGGTTGCGATCTACGAGTCGTGGCTTCGATCTTCCTCTCGAGCAAAGTGAATGTTAGTCGTGATGCGACTAGGGAAACTCTCTGCTTCTCTAAGGCTCCTTCAACGTGAAGTTCGTGCCCTGGGCCTCCAAGATCGCGGTCGCGATCTTTGGCTTCTGGGCCACGATCTTCAATTCCCACCCCTTCTCTACACTTGTGACCTTGTTTTGTACCTAATTCGCACATATCGACTAATACACCCTAAAATCACATCAAAATCAAACAGAAATCATGGTCATCCATTTTGTAGAACACTTGATGGACATCTAACTACATCACAAGGGAATTGATCAAACCGTGCCCACCAAGGCTATAATAAAGCTTCACCCACATAAAAAAAAACATGCACTCAATCAATCCTATTCCTTCCCCCACTCAATTAAAGCAATTTATCAAAGAGTACCAAATTGCTCACCCTAAAACCCTAGGCTTCAATTTGTCAAACAATGAATGAAGCAATTACAGACTGGGAAAAACAAGTAGAGGCCTAGGGAAAGGTGTGGAGTTGCTGAGGGACATGAAAAATACATGAAAAGCGACCTGACGTGATCTCCTGAGCTTCACCAAAAGGTCAACAAAGTTCACCCCCGGTGAGGAAAACCAGCTCTAACGAGGCTCAGAACACTAGTGATAGGTCGACTATAAGAGGGGGATAAAGGGCTGGTGTTTGTTTTAATCCGGATGGTCGAAATTGGATGAAAAAATGAAAAATTGCAAGAGTGTAGAGGTTTTTCAATGAAGCAGCAGAGGCTTTGGACAAAGGGTGGATGGTCACGAGCATTGGGGCCACTAGTTTTATAGTATCTTGTTGAAGGTCACGTTCGAGTGTTGCAACTCATGGTATGGACCATGAATTAGACAAATAGGCCATCAATTGAGACAAACTTGTGCATCACGTCATGCCCTGGTGTCCAATGTCACGCCATAGACCGTGACATGGACGTCTAAGCCCATGACTTAACAAAAAAAAACACAAAATCAATTTTTATGTCATTGCTTAGTGCAAAATGTCACGGGCTAGATTGTGATATTCGGCACCCAGACAGTGACATATGTCATTCACACTTATTTGATGACATTTTGTCCAATTTGACATGTACATGCCCCAAACTCAAACACCAAAAAATCAATAACAAAATGCGGACAACCAAGGGCACATAACTGAATCGATACACACACAAAACACACCAAAAAAGAAAATAGAAAGAAAAAAATGCAAACCGGTGTGTTGGTTTACCTCCCAACAAGAGTCTTTTTTACGTCTTTAGCCGGATGCGACAAGACGACTAAGGGTTCTTGAGGCGCAACGCCACCTCATAGTTGTTCACATCTCCGTCAATGTAGAGCATGAGGCAATGACCATCCAATTTGAATGTGCCACTTTGAGGGTAAGAGATATCCATCATGCCATAAGAGAATACTCGGGTGACTGTGAAAGGTTTCGACCATCTAACCTATAAGAAAAAAATATTAGGAATACCCGGAGCCTAGCTCTATCGGAACTTACCTCAGTGACTTAGTAACCCGCTATAGTTTCCAGGCGTACTCAAGTGACTATTTATTGTTCCTGGGGAGCAAAGAAGTATCCCAGACCATAGCTTTTCGGGAAACAGGCTAAGGCGAGAGTTGTATTGAAGAACTTAATCTCCAAACGCTTCATTTTCTCCTTGTATAGTCACATGTTCACATAGGCATGGTATCTTCATTCTTCCATCTCTAGAAACTTCTTTTCATTTCCTACAACATCGACATCGAGGTTAAGAAACTCAAGAACCCAAAAAGCCTTATTCTCCAGGTCAACCAGCAGATGGCATGCCTTGTCATAGAAAATCCTATATGGTGAATTATCAATAGGTATCTTATAAGCCATGCAATAGACCCACAGACCATCATCGAGTTTGGTAGACCAATCTTTGCAGGACTGATCCACCATATTTCCACAATGTGTTTTAGCTCCCTGTTGTCAGCTCGACTTGACCATTCATTTGAGGATGGTAGGCCATGAATACCTTGTGAGTCAAACAATAGAAAGAGAGGAGCTTATCATATTGAACCTGGAAGTGGGTGCCTTTATCGCTAATGATGGTTCTTGGTGTCCCAAACTGAGAGAAAAGTTGCTTCAGAAATTTGCAAACAAGTCTAGCACCATTAGTGAGCAAAGCATGTACCTCAGCCCACATTGATACATAATCCACAGCGACGAGAATATATTTATATCCAAAAGTAGGAAAGACTCACATGAAATTAATGCCCCAACATTAAAAATCTCGCATGGAATAAACATAGTTTGGGACATCTTTTTCCAGGAAGAGATGTTACCAAACCTGTGGCTGAGATTTCACTTGCGTGCAAAGGTTTCGACATCCATGAAGAGAGAGGGCAGTAGAAGCCTGACAACAACACCTTTTGCGGCATGCGGTTCCTGCCATGATGTCCTCCAGTGGTACCCTTATGGCAATTGGAGAATATGTCCTGCATCTTGACACCCTATAACACAACACTAAACTACGACCAAGTGCAATCGTAGGATGGAAATGTAGAACAGTGGTTTAGTTTTAATATCGACTCGGACTCTAGATCTACTGCTTACTCCATGAACTTCTATTATCTAGCGGAACAGTTTAGTGTAGTTGTTTAAAATCTAAAGAAACGAAAAACAAGTAATGTTCTGGTTCTTTCAAGTGCTAAAGGTTATCCATGTATGATTCCCCCTAGTGTGCAGCTAGTTCAGGTTATACGTTCCCAATTTACTATGATTAATAGATACACTGCGGAAAGTTCTTAACAAGTCTGTAATCTCGACTAAAGTCATCCAAACCCTCTCATTTCGAATACCCGGTGGGCGACTAACCTCCACCGACATAAACCAACCAAGGCAGTAATGTGCCAGACTTCCTCTACTGGGGTTAACTCCAGTACGGAGTAGTGAATCGATTTCTCAACTAAAGCAATCGATTCACCATTTCCAATTTAAGGTTGCTCTTTTAACCTATGTAGAGACTATCGTTCTAGGTTAATGTAGGAATCACACAGTCTTGATCAGGACTCATGCAATGATTAACTCCTCAATTGAATATATCAAATCAATCATTCGCAAATGGGGTTCATACAACCATTCCTAACATACAAAACTAGGGTTCTTCTTACCCAGATGAGAATGAATTTTACTCCATGGAGAGGAGTGGAAACATCATGCTTGGAGGAGAAATCATCATGTGAACAATGCAAATCTGATCCTGGCGGCTAATCGGTACTCCGAGGATGAGGAATCGAGCTTTGAGATCTTTAGATCTCTCCAATTCTTGCCCAAGGGTTGTCCTTCGTCACTTTATCTCTAGGGTTCTCTTTCATCCTTTAGAACTCCAAAAATCTGGATCCTTTTCCTTTTTCTCGAGCATCCCTTTTATAAGCTGGAACTTTGCGAGTTACAGCCTATGTTACGACCGTAACTCCCTCTTTTTGCCCGTAACTCCTTAAAACGTTGTCATTGTTGTGCTCCTTAAATCAAGAGTTACCGCTTCTTTGGAGGAGTTACGGTCTCAACCATAACTTGAGAGGTAAGGCCGTAACTCCAAGAACGCTCGTGGAATCCTGGTGTCATCACCTCCCAAGAGTTACGGGTGCTTAGGGCGAATTACGATCCAAACCGTAACTTCTCAGGTCTGGTCGTAACTTTGAAGTTTCTCCTAGAATCCCTGGTCCTTCCCTTGAGAAGTTACGGGCTTTTAGGTAAAGTTACAGCATAGCCGTAACTCCTAAAGCAGGGTCGTAACTTCTCCATGCATTCTGCCATTTCGCTCCAAAATGTCACAAAATTCGCTCCTTTGTACCTATTCACGTGCTAGGACCTGAAACATCATCAACCAATACAACCTAGCGTAGAATAGGAAATGAGAGCGAGACACTGATAGACCGATAATTATACATGTTTTCACCCCTATTCTGAAGCCGTTTGTGATGAGGAATCTCGTGTTTTAAGCCGATTTCACGCTAGGTTGTGTGTTTATGTCATATTTCAGGTCCCGGCGTTGGAATCGAGGCGAAGGAACGAGTTCCGGGTCGAAAGGAGCGAAGTTGGGAAAAAGGAGGCTGTTGGACCAGAATACCCGGCCAAAGGAAGAAATACCCGACCGGGTATATTCTGGCCTTGACCGGGTATTTTTCCCTTCGGGCACCCGTGAGAAGCAGAAGGGGGCCCGGGCGATGGCCTTAAATTCCCGGTCGGGGATTATGAGGATAGACCGGGGATTTTTCCCCTTAGTAGAACGGCGCGTTTTATGAATACCCGGTCGAACCCAAAAATACCCGACCGGGTATCGCGAGGGCAGCTGATAAAAGAGAAAGAAGGCCAATTTTCAGAGGGTGCCGAGTTTTTGAGAGAGAAAGCGATACCTAGAGAGAGAAAGCGACGAACCAGAGTTCCCAAGCGCCATAGATCGATCTTCAACACCATTGGAGCCCGTCTTGAGCTTGGAGAAGTGCGATTAAACGTCCAGGAGCAGAAATCCAACTTCACAGTATGATTTCCGCGTCTGAATCTGCTTTTGCTTCTTTCTCTATGGAGTAGTTTCCCCATTCATCTGGGTATGGGGAACCCTAGATTTGTATGCTAGGTCTGATTGTATGAACCCAAGTACAGAGTTTGTGAATTGATTATATTCGATTGAGGTTTAAATGATTGAATGACTTGAATCCTGATCAAATTCTTGTTGTTTCTGCTTTAACCTAGAATGAGAATATCTGCCTAGGTTGATAGAGTACCCTTAATCGAAGGTGGCGAATTGGTGACTTTAGTCGAGAAGCCAATTCGCTACTCTGTACCGAAGTCAGTTCGGTAGTGGAGGTTTGATTCATTAGGGCCTCAATCTGTTTACTCCGGTGGAGTTTAGTCTCCCGCTGGAGACTCAAATTGAGAGGGTCTGGAGACCTTTAGTCGAGACTTCAGGCTAATTGAGAACCTTCCGCAGTATAACTTTCATGAAAACTGAACTTGGTAGATTGCAATCCGACTTAACTGCAGTCTAGGGGGAACCATATCCGGGTGACCTCTCTTGACTTGACAACAACCGTTTACTTGCTTTGTGTTTTGTTTGCTTGAGTTGCACTAAAAGTTCACCGCTAAATAACAAGAATTCACCGAGTAGTCATCACATCTAGGACCCGGGTTGACAATAAAACCCAAATCCGCTATACTACGCTTTAGGAAGTGGTTGCACTTGGCCATTTTCTAGAGTGACAGTAGGAGCGAGTCAGACACCGAGCTCAAACGATCGAGAAATGAGAAGAAAAACATGTTCAAATATAGCGTTATCACATCACCTCCATCACACACCAGGAATGACGCCATAAGCTCTAATTTAGAAAAGGTAAGGATCATCCCAGAAATAATGATGCATATTGGAGAAGAACTTCCACTTCCCTTGAGTAGTTGACTCACTCCTACTGTCACTCTAGAAAATGGCCAAGTGTAACCACTTCCTAAAGCGTAGTATAGCGGGTTTGGGTTTTATTGTCAACCCGGGTCCTAGATGTGATGACTACTCAGTGAATTCGTATTATCTAGCAATGCAACTTTAGTGAAGATCTTAACTAACAAGCAAGCAAAGTAACTAAACGGTTGTTTTCAGGTTAAGAGAGGTCACCCGGATATGGTTCCCCCTAGTCTGTAGTTAAGCCGGATTGTAATTACCAAGTTCAATTTCTATGATAGTTATACTGCGGAAGGTTCTCAAACAGTCTGAAGTCTCGACTAAAGGTCTTCAGACCCTCTCAATCTGAGTCTCTAGCGGGCGACTAACCTCCACCGGAGTAAACAGATTGAGGCCCTAACGAACCAAACCTCCACTACCGAATGGAATTCGGTACAGAATAGCGAATTGGCTCCTCGACTAAAGTCACCAATTCGCCACCTTCAATCAAGGATACTCTATTAACCTAGGCAGATATTCTCATTCTAGGTTAAAGCAGAAACAACAGGAATTTGATCAGGATTCAAGTCATTCAATCATTCAAACCTCAATCGAATATAATCAAATCATAGAAACAGTACTTGGGTTCATACAATCAATCCTAACATACAGATCTAGGGTTTCCCACACCCGGATGAATGGGAGAACTACTCCATGGAGAAAGAAGCAAAAGCAGAATCAGACGCGGAAATCATACTGTGAAGATGGATTTCTGCTCCTGGACGTTGAATCGGCACCTCTCCAAGCTCAAGCCAAGCTCCAATGGTGTTGAAGATCAAGCTAGGGCACTTGGAGACTCTTGTTCGTCGCTTTCTCTCTCTAGGAATCGTTCTGTCTCTCTAAAACTCGAATCCCCCTCTGTTTTGGCTGAAATCTGCTTAAAAACCAGAATTCCCCGACTCACACGGGCATGCCGCACGGCCGTGTGGCTCACCATCTTGCCCGTGCGAGTCGAAACGCAGCGTACCATTAAGTCGATCTTCAGCCATCTCACACGGCCAGGGTTGCACTTTGCACGGCCGTGTGGATTTCACTTGTGCCCGTGTTTGGCCTCGCAGAATTCCACACGGCCAACATACATCCTCACACGGCCGTGTGGGTTTTCTGCTCTGCCCGTGTTTGCTCTCGCACAATCCCACACGGCCAAACTGGTCACTTGCACGGCCGTGTGGGTTGTGGGTGTGCCCGTGCGACTTCCTCAGAACCTCGCCATGCGTCCGATCCTCGTCCAATCGACCCCAAACTCGCTCCCAAGCCTCCATTCACGTACTAGGACCTGAAATATCATAAACAAGCACAACCTAGCGTGAAATCGGCCTAAAACACGAGAATCAATACCTCAAACAGAGTAAGAGCAGGGGTAAAAACATGTGTAAATAACGGTCTATCAGTAGTCATCTCCTTCATAAGATAAATTTTGGAAAATTGAAATACCATGGGATGACACTCTTCATGAAGCACATCATGATGAGTCTCTCATCCAAAAGGAATCATGAATCTCCTCATCAAATTTGACTATCAAAGGACCTTCGAGTTGGGATAGATGATCATCATTCAAGTTTTCCGCAACCTTATTATCCTTGATCTCAATGTCGGACTCCTAGAGAAGAAGGATTCATCGTATGAGCCGAGGCTTGGCATCAAACTTTCTCATCAGGAACCAAATTGCAAAGTGATCAGTATAGTCGATGACATGAGACAAGAGCAGGGTCAAAACTTATCAAAAGCATACCAACAGTCAGGACCAGGTGTGAGAGAAGAGCTAATAATGAGCGCAAGCTTGTTGCCCTCCCTCAAGAATGCATACTTGAGGTGACTAGGGAGGGGCTTAAACTCCAAATCTGGTGGTTCCTCCAGTGAGGTGGTGATCCAAATTGATCTGGAGACTAACACCACTGGTGGCTGATGATCTTGTATCACTACCACATCTAATGCTGCAAGCTGCGCCTTCTTAGAAGGTTGTTCTCCTATCAAAAGACATTGCTCAAGAAAATCATCAGTACCTGCACTGGTGATGGCACGTGATGTCCCAAAATCATACACATTATCACAATATTCCAGATAATTAAGCACACGAGAATGCTTCAGATTATCAGAAAATGGAAAAAGTGACTTGTTCATTCCCAACCGCAGCATTTCCCATCATGCATATAAACGAGTGCCATGGTGGCATCCAGAAAAGGTCTACCTAAGATCAAGGGTACATCCACATCTTCATTTAGTTGAAGTATCAAAAAATCAATAGGATAAATGAATCTACCGACTTTGACTAGAAAATCCTCTACAATACTCTTAGGGTGCATGATAAAACTAAAAGCCAATTGAATACTCATTAGTAGCATTGGATTCACCTAGGCTTAACTTTGTAAACAATTTATATGACATAACATTTATATTAGCTCATAGGGACAAACACTTTCCTACATACATAGAACCAATGATTCAAAGGATAGCAAAACTTCCTATGCCTTTTTGATTTCCCGACAGCTTGTTATGCATCATGGAATAACACTCCTCATTTAGCATCAAAATGGAGAGATCCCCAAGCTTCTTCTTGTTGGTGAAGAAGTCTTTCAAGAACTTAGCATACTTGGGAATCTACGATATAACCTTCACGAATAGTAGGTTGATGTGCACCTGCTTTAGCATTGCCATGAACTTGGATAATTCTGCCTCCTTTTCCTCCTCAACGTTGATTGTGCCGGAGTGGACTGTACACCTTCCTGTGACTTAGGAGCATGAGCATCTATAGTCTCCTTCCCACACTTAAGGAGAATATCCTTCAGATATGCCTTTGGGTCTTTTGTGTCTTTTGGGAATTGTGTGATCGAATAGTGCACCAGAAGCCCTAGAAGTGTGAGCCTGAGCTATGGTGTCAATATCTATTTCCAGGTTATGTCGAGAAGCCTAGTGATTCCTAAAGCCTGCCTCTAGATTCTGGAATTTCTCGTTTTCCATATCAATAAACTTATCAAGGAGTCCAAACCTATGATTACTAGTGCTCACAAACTATTACATCATCTCCTCAAACTTGGACGCCTAGTCTAGAAGAGGATGTGAAGAAGTCGGTTGACCAGGAGGTCGGTATGGAGGTTGTTGTTGCTAATAATGTTGTCCCTGATAGGGAGGCCTCTATTGGCAACCTTGAACTAGTGTATGAAATCCAAGTGGACGAGAGGATGTGGGTGAAGACCATGCAAAGTTGGGGTGATTGTGCCACATTAGATTATATGTGTTGCGGTTTGGGTTGTTGCCTTTGGCCTTGGCAATAACATCCCCTACAAGCATGTTCACTACTCGTCTTATTTTGAATTGGCAAACTTAGGGATTCCATTTGATTTAGGGAGGCTAGTAGTGACTATGAAGGATGTCATAGTCAATGAGATACTATGATAATTTGATGTATTTTTAATTTCAAATGGTTTATTTGGGATAAGTGATCCTCAATTTGAAATATGCTCATCATGGCCTGATTCATGGTTAAAGTTACAATATTAAATATTATCTTAAAGGGTTATAGGGATAATATGCCCCTCTACTATGATGTTTTATCAAACATGCCCCTCTACTATTTTTTATATCAAACATGCCCCTGTACTTTGTAAAAATGATCAAACATGCTCTTTTGTTAAAATTTTCATCCAAAAACCGTTAACCAAGACCAAACTTTAGTTTGGGCGACACAAATGACTAAAATATCCCTGAAATTTTCACTATAGATTTTTTTGGTTCTTTTGTATAATCAAATCATTCAAATAATTTCACTTTGAAAAGACCCAAAGAAATAAAACAGGAGACAAAACTGACATTTTTCTCCCCATTTGCCGATGTCGGGCCGTCTAAATATCGGTTCAACCATGATTGACGATTTTTTCAATGGAAATTTTAACAGAAGGGCATGTTTGATAATTTTTTTCAAAGTACAGGGGCATATTTGATGTTAAAAATAGTAGAAGGGCATATTTGATAAAACTTCATAGTAAAGGGGCATATTATACCTATAACCCTATCTTAAATGGTCTATTTTTGTACACAAAAATTTCCAATCAAACCTCAATAAGAATGAGCTCTGAAACATTATAAGCAAAGCATAACCAAGTGTAAATCATGAAAGATAGTAAGGTTTCTTTTA
Organism: Linum tenue; assembly: GCA_946122785.1. Taxonomy (NCBI): domain Eukaryota; kingdom Viridiplantae; phylum Streptophyta; class Magnoliopsida; order Malpighiales; family Linaceae; genus Linum; species Linum tenue. Next base: position 45,263,833 of record CAMGYJ010000007.1, on the reverse strand, counting down.
TTCATAGTCAAATGGCGGCAACAACGACGAAGAAGTGTTATCTCTTCCACAAATGTTGATGACATGGCTTCAATCATGGGATGAGTGGTAGTTGTTCCCTAGTCGTCCCTTTGTTCCAATGTCACTCCGTAAGGTTTCCATGTATGTCTCATGTCTTTGCTCGACATGACCACCATACTGAGGAGTGTTATTTGAATGATGAGGAGTTCTCGTCCATCTACAAAAATTTATCGGGTCCTAACTTCCCGTATGGTGATGAGGTCTTGAGGTACACATGGTCGTCTAGTGATGAGACCATGTACACCTCAACTTGTGTCAGCACTCATGATGAACTTAGAGCTTGCCTCTTAGAAAGCCCATTATCAAATTGATATGTGATCACGTTGTCTATATTGTACCCATCATTGCATATCCACCTTATCTAGGTGACAAGCTTGGATTCCACATGGATGCTTTCAAAGGCACATATGCCCGCGAGGAACTTGGAGGTTCAACCCTATAAGCATGCAACTTGTGACATAGTTGCTTGGTAAGGAAGGCATGTCCACTTGAACTCGCACCCATGCGTGCGAGGCTCTTAGTGTCTTTGACTACAAAATCTAATTTCAAAAGGTACTTCTAAAAAATGCTATTTGTTGCATAGTTGATATTTCAACCATTTAAAAAATGCTAATAATTAATTTAATCAGGTTGTGTTTATAGATAGTACGATTCATTGATGTGTAATAAGACGTGTTATATTTTATGTGTCTCAAAATTTTGTAATGTAAAATTTAAAATTTCAGTCAAATATAATTTTGAAATAAGTTTATTAAGAATGTGTTGAGGGTCATTATATAAGAAAATGGAGAAGAGTTATTTTTAGGAATGTTCTCAGGAATATCAATGGAGATATTGAAGATTACCTCATAACATATATATTATATACACCAAATCAATTGTAAGAAGAAAAAAATGAGACATCGTTGATGATATTTATTTTCTAGAAAAGCAAAATAGGTGGGTCGAGCCCAAAAGAATCGGGCGGGAAATACGGTTGGAAGGAGAAGAGAAATGTGTATCACCCATTTCTTCAAAAGAGAAAATAACTAACTTTTGAATAGAAAAGCTTGAAAATCTCTCGACCAGAGCTCTTTTGTCATCTGAATAATAATAAGACTAATTTCAAAGAGTTGAAGCCAAAATCACCAAAAAATAAAAACTATAAAATAAAAATGAGAGCCTAGAAAATAGGGCACCAAACAAGTTTAAACACAAGAATTTCTTAAGCCTAAAAACGACAAATCTATTGATTATCCCTCCCTTTCTCTCTGCCTTAGAACAAAAGCTAAGGCAGAGAGGCTAGCCAGTAGCCATCCTGCAGTGCTCGGCCTCCTCAGATCAACAAAACAAAAACGAAAATAAAAAATTGTAATAGAAAAAGAAAGAGAAAATGGTTTTCCAGGATTTTGATCAAATATCAGAAAGGAGGAGGTTGGAGAGACAACGCAAGTTTCGGAAGAAGCTTATCATTGCTTGTGTTGTTGCGATCATTTGCATTGTCCTCATCGTCGCCTGTGCTTATGCATACGTTGGGCAGGAGATGAAAAATAACAAAAACAAGGATGTGGATGACCACCAAAAGACTACCAAGGCAGGAGATTCAGACCATCAGGAAGATCAAGCTACTAAAAAGGGGGCAGATCCAACCCCACATGATGAGAAAGAAAAAGGAGGAGACGACAAAGAAGGAGGAGGGGATATTATTAAGGGGACAAGTGGCATTGCTAACGTTCAAAAAATGGTGAAAACTGTTTGCAATTCCTCCACTTACCAAACTAGATGTCAAACCACATATGATGATGCAATCAAGAAAAACTCCTCTATTACGCCTGAAGACTTCATCAAGGTTTCAATCCAGGCAGTGAGCACAGAGATTCAAAGCGTTATGGAAAAGATTAATAACATGAAACTAGATGACCCTAAGGTTCAAGGAGCATTAGAAGATTGCAAGAATTTGATCGCGGAGGCAAAGGATGAATTAAATAGTTCGATTTCTATGGCTGGACAAGACCTTAAGAAGATGGCTGATAACGGGCCAGAGCTAAAGAATTGGCTTAGCGCTGTGTTATCATATCAACAAACCTGCATTGACGGGTTCCCCAATGGCACGACCAAAACTGACATGGAAAAGAGCTTTAATGCGTCCAAGGAGTTCACAAGTAACTCACTCGCTGTTGTAGCAACATCAAATTCATTGCTCTCGGCGCTTAACATTGTATTGCCTGGAGGTGCCAGTCGTCGGCTTTTGGAAAATGAATCTTCTTTGGATGAGGATGGTTTTCCGAGTTGGTTTACACACGAAGATAGGAGGATGCTAAAAGGTGCTAGTGCCGACAAGCCGAAGCCCAATAAAGTCGTTGCTAAAGATGGTAGTGGAGACTTCAAGACTATTAACGATGCAATCAAAGCCATTCCTAATCAATATGATGGAAGGTGTGCTTTCTTTTTTGTTCAACTTCTCATCTTTCTAATGTTATATTTTAATGTGAAAATTACTTCATGAAAGGAATGGTGACACTATGCTGATATTTCAGGTATGTCATTTATGTAAAGGAAGGGGTATATGAAGAAAGTGTGACCATAGAAAAGAGGATGGAGAACCTTACCATCTACGGCGATGGGTCGCAGAAAAGCATTGTTACTGGAAGTAAGAATTTTGCTGATGGTGTTCGAACTTTCCAGACTGCGACTTTTGGTACGAACACATATTTATACCTACTTATAAAAATATTAGTTGTTTATTATATTAAATTACATAGTAACATTGCTTAATTATTTAGCATGAACTCAGAATACATACTTGACTATATACAATAGTTTTTTAGCAATGACAAGAAGACATATAAATAATAAATTTATGACAAGTAAACATAGTAATTCACACCATAGACAAGATTTTATTTTTAAACAAACAAATAATTTTGGGACATTTTAATGTTTGCAGTGGTACTAGCACACGGGTTTTTGGGCCAAGCAATGGGATTTAGGAACACGGCTGGGGCAGAAAAGCACCAAGCTGTGGCTATACGGGTACAAGCAGATAAAGCAGTGTTCCTAAACTCACGCTTTGAAGGCTACCAAGACACACTCTATTCCCAAAACCATCGCCAATTCTATCGTAGCTGCGTGATTGCTGGGACTGTGGACTTCATATTTGGAGATGCAGCAGCAATCTTCCAAAACTGCTTGATTCTTTTAAGAAAGCCAATGGCTAACCAACAAAATACCATCACAGCTAGTGGAAGGATGGACAAGTTTCAGAGCACAGGCTTTGTACTCCAAAATTGTAGGATTGAGCCCGACAAGGATTATGATAAGAGCAAGACAAAAAGCTATCTTGGGCGACCATGGAGGGACTATTCTAGAACAGTGGTAATGGAATCAACGATCGAGGACGTGATTCAGCCAGAAGGATGGTTGGCTTGGGATGGAGATAAAGGGTTAAAGACATTGTATTATGCGGAGTTTGGCAATGAAGGACCAGGATCAAAAACAGATGGTCGAGTTAAGTGGGAGGGGTTTCACGTGATCAATCGAGATGAGGCCATGAAGTTTACAGTGGACCCTTTCATACAAGGAGAAAAGTGGATTGATGACATTGGTGCGCAAGTTAAGTTTGGATTGTTTAGTTAAATTATGAAAGGCAACAAATTAAATGAGGAACATGCAAAGAAGCTTTGGTTGTTTGTTTAACATATTATAATGAGCTTTCACGCACAACATAGAGAAGTTAAAACCTGAGAAAATATTAATTTCCAAACGCAAAAAGATTAATTGAAAAGTGCAAAAACTGAGTTTTGGGAGGATGTTGTTGTGGCTTATGGCCAACACTTTTGTGTTCCGCTCAATTTTTTACTATTTGGATGTTAACAAGAGATACACAGAAGACATTGGTCCATACACGGTATAGTCAAACGGGATAAAATTTTATCTCATTTTGTTTTCTTTTAACGCAACTCGTTGTTCTATCTTGTGTTTTTTGTAATCCCTTTTTCTTTTTGCAAAGTATTTTTAATCTTTAACATCTCTGTAAAAAAGCATGTTAACAAAATATTATATTTTTCCAAGTTCTCAAGAAAAATAAATCCTTTTTATTCTTTACCTTTAGAATTGTATAGACATGTTTAGTATGAGAAAAGAAGAATCATAATGCAAGTAAAAAATACCTCATTTATATATATTTTTTTTACAATGAATTATTCACCCTCCCCTTAGCAATCAATTTAACTATAAGCAATACCGGCAAAGTAAGCAACAAGTAAAGTAGAACAAAAATGAAATTTTGTTGGTGCATTAAATTGTCCAATTATATTGATGACTCATAGTTTAAACATTTCCCCTTATGTTGCATTACCGTAACATGTTTCTGGTTAATTTTAATAGTTTTTCACTTTTATGTTGCTAATATTGCATTGTGTTTTTTTAAATCCACGAATTGATTATCTTTGGATGAGAAATGAACTAATAATTATGATTTTTCAATACTTGATGGGATCATCTACGACAGAGTATAGAGAAAAGAGAACTTTAACGGAGCGAGCAGAGCTTGAATTAGAGTAAGTATTGATTAGGTAGTACATATATGGTATAATGTTATAGCATATCTTGCATGAACATGCATATTGGCAAAATAAACAGAATTGAATGATTACTGATGAACAAGATAAAGAAACTCGACATACAGTAATCACTGTTATTTATGGATAACAATCCAGTGTTTGCCTTTTGGTGCCCAAGGTAAATAAAATAATTTCTTCCATGATAGAATGGATTTACCTTATTGGTGTAGATGTACTTCACATTCTAACAAACGATGAGCACAATGAGTAGAGCGAATCTTATGAAACTTTTTATGTTTTGGAAGAGCGAAGAATTTTTTTTTTTCAATAGAGTTTTGTGCAAAAGAACTAGTGACGAAAATAGTGAAGATATGGAAATTTCTAAGGAACGAGAGGATGCAATCTGAAGAGTAGCATGGATTCGGGTATGGCATTTTCAAATGAGAGTTGCACTGGTTCGAGCGGCAGTTAGACCAAAAGAAAGAATTGTGATGATTTGAGTGTAGTCTGTTCAAAAAACTAAATTTAACCAATTTGGTATAAAAAATGTTAATAAAATAAAATCTTTTGCAAGGGCCCAAATACACATCCTTTTACTAGATATCTTGGTCTTCAACACTAATTTACGAGAGCATACCAGGTGCATAACCTTGATCTGCACATTCCTACAGAACTCCACATTATACAACTAAAGGACAACATTGTACCACTATGGTAAACATCGTACCTGATATGCTATAAAAACAGGTAGAATTTACCTAGTCGGTAACCATGATTCTATTTCCTCCATGCGTTTCACGTCCCCTTACTCAGGCAATAAGGAAGTTGATCTTGGTTTTTAAATCAAGTCGTGTTGGCTGATGTTCCTCTAGGTTTTGATTTCCCTTGATTTTGTATTGAAAGAAAAGTAAAAGAAATAACAAGTAAATCTAAACTACTAGACGAGGGAAAGAAGAAGGGAAAGTGTTACTCCCCCTAGAGTTACGATAACTGACATATGCATATGTGATTGAGGGAATCCACAATGGATTTCCCGATTCACTATGTTTTTATATCATGCCATCCCCTACGAGGTTCTCTCGTGGGACTCGTGCTACGTAGACACGTGGGTCAGTCAACAATTCAGTTTGCATATGTCACATAGCAAGAAAGGTTACTACTAGACGTGTATTGCATTCGATGTGTAAATGTCATTTGGGTTTCCTTTCACCTGAGATTCAAAATTACGCAAGGATAAACTAGCAACCTATTGCACCATTTCTTCCCTCGAGCCTACTAATTGCTTATGGACTAGCTTATGGCCAACGCTTTTGTGTTATGTTTAATTTTTTGCTATTTGGATGTTAACAAGACATACGTAGAAGGCTAGTGATGGCAATTTCAACCCGCCCCACGGGTATTACCCGAACTGATCCGCGATGGGGCGGGTATTACCCGACCCGCAATTGCGTGGGGCGGGGCATGGGTATCTACTTCTGACCCGCCCTGCCCCGTCTCGCCCCGTTCTAGACTCATTTTATCTCAATTTCTTACAATATCTATATATATTTCTCCTATTTTGACTTTTCTTCAACTAGTTAGAGTCGATCTTTCAACTTGTTAGGCTCAATTATCCATTCTATTATCAATATTTTTCATTCTTAAAGTGTTTTTCCCTACGTTTTATTGTAAAAAGTAAAATTTACTTGTATTTTTTTTTGAACAACATGTAAGAGTGGGTCGACCCGCCCCACCCCGTACCCGCGCGGGTTTTACCCGCCCCGACCCGTAGTAGCGTTGGGCGGGGCATGGGAATTGAGGTACCCGCCCCGCCCCATTGCCATCACTATAGAAGGCATTGGTCCATACATGCTATATTCGAATGAGATTAAATTTTTTTCTCATTTTGTTTTCTTTTAGCGCAATTCATTGTCCTATCTTGTGTTTTTTGTAATCCTTTTTTTGCAAAGGTTTTGTTTATCTTTAACATCTCTGTAAAAAAGCATGTTAACAAAATATTATATTTTTTACCTTTAGAATTGTATAGACATGTTTAGTATGAGAAAAGAAGAATCCTGATGCAATTCAAAAATACATCATTTTATATTTCAGTTTGTACTTTTTCTCACTCTTAATTATTCACCACCCCCCCTCCCAGCCGCCGGCCAACAATCAATTTAACTATAAGCAATACTCACAAAGTAAGCAACAAGTAAGTAGAACAAAAATAAAAAAATTTTGGTGCATTTAATCATCCAATTATATTAATGAAGTATTATTGTAAACATGTTTTCACATTAATTTTAATAGTTTTTCAATGTCATGTTGGTAATATTGTATTGTGTTTTTTGAATCCAAGAATGGATTATATTTTGATGAGAAATAAACAAAGAATTATGATTGTTCAATATTGGATGTCTTGAGGATCATCTGGGACAAAGTATAGACTATAGAGAAATGAGAACTTTAACGGAGCGAGCAGAGTTTGAATTGGAGTAAGTATTGACATATATGGTATAAAGTATTAACATATCTTGCATGAACATGCACATAGATAAATAAATAGAATTGAATGATTACTGATGAACAAGATAAACAAACTCGACATACAGTCATCACTATTATTTATGGATAACAATTCAGTGTTTGTCTTTTGGTTCCCAAGGTAAATAAAATAATTTCTCCCATGATAGAATGGATTTACCTTATTGGTGCAGAGGTACTTCACATTCAAACAATCGATGAGCACAATGAGTACAACAAATCATATGACATTTTTGGGTTAATTGCAAGGTTGGTCACTGAGATTACAAAAAACGTTCATGTTTATTCACTAAAAATATTTAAATCCATTCGTGATCACTAAAATTAGTAAAACATTTCAAGTTCGGTCACTCTCCGTCCAACTCCGTTAACTTTGACTAATGTGGCAGTCAACTCTCAAAGTTGACCGTTAAATGTGTGACGTGGCACTTAAAAATAATAATAATAAATAAAAATTTTATATTTTAAATATTCCACCTAATTATTATCATCACTAAAAAAATCTCACCAAAAAAAAGCCTCTAGGACCATCTCTTCCCTCCACGTGTCCCTGTCCTTCATCCACCGCCATACGATCCAAACAGTCGTAGCCCTTACAAACACACCCAAAAGAAGCAAAACCTCCATCCATCCTCCGTCAATTCAAATCGGAAATTTTCCAATCTCTACCGGCGAAAAACGATGTTGAGGCTAGCGGCGAACAAGTGTTTGGGCCGTGCAGCGGCGTCGTCGTCGTCGTCTCGCCCTGTGGCTACCCGATTCTATCACGAGAACGTGATAGACCACTTCAACAACCCTCGCAACGTCGGTTCCTTCGACAAGAACGACCCCGCCGTCGGCACCGGGCTGGTCGGGGCGCCGGCCTGCGGCGACGTGATGAAGCTGCAGATTAGGGTCGATGAGAAGACTGGGGAGATCGTGGATGCTCGATTCAAGACCTTCGGCTGTGGCTCCGCAATCGCGTCGTCTTCTGTAGACTCTTTAGTCTTCCTCTTGTCGCCTTTCCGACACCGTTTTCCTCTTCGGAAAAAAGCAGTCGTCTGCCTCTTGAGGCTGCTTAAATGATTGAAATCGCACTGCCTTCTGGAAAGCTATTCAACTGAATTTCTGCAATCGAATTACTCCCTGTGTCTCTGCAACTCCTTTTGGTCCATGGATCAGATCCTCTTCAACCAATACGGCGCCGCCGGCACGGTATCCGAGGTGGAGAAAATACTTGGCTACGTCTTCAACGACAAAGAGCTGCTGGTGGATGCGCTGACGCACTCGTCGTCGATCCTGAGCCCGAGGAACTATTAGCGGCTGGAGTTCGTGGGCGACGCCGTGATTCAGCTCGCCGTCAGCAATTACCTCTTCCTCCAGAGCCCTCCGCTCGATCCGCGTAACCTCTCCCTCCTCCGGGCCGCCAACGTCAGCACGGAGAAGCTTGCCCGCGTGGCGGTTCGCCGTGGGTTTTACAAGTTCGTCCGGCGAAACTCTGCCGCTCTTGATGACCGGGTGAGTCGTCAACTTACTCCCCAAGTTTTCGACTATGTTTCTACACTCTGTTTCTTCAAGTTATATTGAAAGAGTATAGCATTTTCGTAGTTTAATTGTGGAATAATTCCTAAATACACATAGCGGTTTGGGCCGGAGCTGGAGACGGTTCGGAAGGAGGTTAGGGTGGAGGAGTTTAATAAAGCCGTGGATGTGATGTATGCAGGATCGACTTTTTTCACCTCGCCGCCTCCGAGTACGTTTCCTGTGCCGGCGTTTAATTGTGTGATCAATGAAAAGGTCAAAGGATCAGAGCTGATGATTTGGTAGATGCTGGCGATGATGGTTCGCTTCCTGGTGACCAGCCGGACCTTCAACCGTGATGGCGGCGGGTGGAGTCTGGGAGGAGAAAGCGGGTTCGGCGGAGGTAGTAGAAGAATTAGGTTTTAATTTTTTTTTAGTGATAATAATAATTAGGTGGAATATTTAAACTATAAAATTTTAATTTTTTATTATTTTTAAGTGCCACGTCACACATTTAACGGTCAATTTTGAGAGTTTACTGCCACATCAGCCAAAGTTAACAGAGTTGGACGGAGAGTGACCGAACTTGAAATGTTTTACTAATTTTAGTGACCACGAATGGAATTAAATATTTTTAGTGACTAAACATGAATGTTTTTAGTAATCTCAGTGACCAACCTTGCAAATAACCCGACATTTTTTATGTTTTAGAAGAGCGAAAAGTATTTAAAAAAATCCAGTAGAGTTTTGTGCAAAAGAACTAGTGATGAAAATAATGAAGATATGGAAATTTCCAAGGAACAAGAGGATGCAATATGAAGAATCACATGGGTTCGGGTAAGGCATTTTCAACTAAAAAATTGCACTGGTTTGAGCAGTAGTTAGACCAAAAGAAAGAATTTTGACAATTCGGTTGTAGTTTGTTCAACTTTTGTTGGTTCAAAAAACTAAATTTCAACCAATATGGTAGAAAAAATAATGAAATAAAAAATTTTGGGCACATAAGAAATTGAAGCCTAATGAGGGATTTTGACGGTGCAAGGGCCCAAATAATCATCCTTTTACTAGTCATCCTGGTCTTAACACTAATACGAGAGCATACCAGGTGCATAGCATTGATCTGCACAATCCTACGAAACTCCACATTATACAACTAAAGTACAAAATTGTACCACTATGGTAAACATGGTACATGATCAGCTATAAAACAGGGTTGAATTTACCTGGTCGGTAACCATGATTGTATTTCCTCCATGCCTCTCTCGTCTCCTTACTTAGGCAGTAAGGAAGTTGCTCTTGGTTTTTAAATCAAGTCGTGTTGGTTGATGTTCCTCCAAGTTTAGGTTCCCCTTGATTTTGCATTGAAAGTAAAGGAAAAGAAATAAAAAAGTAAATCTAAACTACTAGATGAGGGAAAGTGTTACTCCCCACAGAGTTACGATAACTGACATATGCGTATGTGATTGAGGGAATCCACAATGGATTTCCCGATTCACTATGCTTTTATATCATGCCATCCAACTACAGAGGTTCTCTTATGGGATCCGTGCTACGGAGACACGTGGGTCAGTCAACAATTCAGTTGGCATATGTCACATAGCAAAAAAGGTTGTTAGTAGACGTGTATTGCATTCGATGTGCAAATGTCATTTGGGCTTCCTTTCACTTGATATTCGAAATGACACAATGATAAACTAGCCACTTATTGCACCATTTCTTCCCTCGAGCCTACTAATCGTTTATGGACTGGTGAGTTGCTATATTGGTAGTGTTACCACCCTGTATGACTTGTATTTCTATATTGTCTGAGAGGATGTATTACAACCTCTTTCATCAGGATTTTGAGAGATAAATTAGGAGGGGGTAGCCTTCTGTATAAATCTCTCTAGCACATCTCTAGCTTAGCCTCCATGCAATGAATATCCACTAATTTTGGGCTGATCTGGGTCCTCTAGAATATAGTACCCGGGGCACCTATTTGGGCTATGATCGACTAAGTCTCGTGCGATTTTGGGCTTCAGCTCCCGTCTTCATTTCTAACTTCTAATAGTTGGGCCTTGATGTCACCAACTCGTACAAGGTGGTCCACTAGAATATTTTGGCCTAAAATTAAATAAAATACTACATAGAGCATCAAAATGGTGAAAATAGTCCTAGGAGATACTAAACACACCATGGAGAAATTCTCAGTAATTCCAACCTATTATGGCAATACATATATAAAACTATGCTAAACGTATTGATGGGCATGTATGTAGTGATATTAATGCAATCAAAGTAATAAAATTCCTAGATATGTCTAGGTTTGTATTCCACAAGGTGTTCTATTAACAACTACTTGAAACTAATAATCTAATGCTCAGGCAAAGACACAACAGAAATCGATGGGTTTAGGTTCCCTATCTTTAATGACTTTCGAGATATAACATAAAGAAAAGGATAAACTAAATGACAAGATAAGTAAAGAACACACAATTGATAAGAAAGTTCATCCTAGATGATCATACACCTCAATCTCAATAATGGTATGCATTTATGTATATTTTATCATGTAACACTATCTCTTCCACTATAGCATTCCTAATTGAGCTTTCACCACATGCAAAAGGAATTACAACTAGCTAATGCATGTTTTCGCTTCATGCCATTAGACTAATCATTCAAACAAGGAGGTAAGGATAACATATTAACTATTTAGTGTCCCTATGAACCATAGTAATTGTCTATAATATTGATGATCTAAGGTATCAAGCATTGAACTCGTATACGCATGGATGGTTAATCATTCCACTCCATACACGCATAAGATAGTGACACATCAGACAATATTGATTTCATGACAACTTATCATGATATTATAAACAATAATATAGTAGCACATGATAGATGGTATAAACATCGCATGGCTAGGGCATCAAACAACTAAGGCAATCGAATAATAGATGCATCACATGACTAAAACATCTAATGATATAGGAATCGAATAACATAGTCAAATAATGACAAAATCATCTCATTAAGTCATAGAAAGAAGATACATAAGGCATCAATAGAATTCACATTGTTAACAACAAACTTGAACTATAGCTACATAAGAGAGAAGGAAAGTATTACCATCAATGATGAAGGCATCTCGTTGACTGCACCCTACTGTGAATGCTATTCAAACTCACCCGAGCCGAGTGGCTTCTTGGTCGAGGTATACATAGTGATTTTAGTAAATTTTTGCAACCTTCTTAATATTATAGCCAGGCCCTTTATATATAATGGAAGGATTTTGTAGGTCTTTTCCTAAGAAAACTCGGCCAAAGGTGTCATGATGCCCTAGGGACTCGAATTTCTTGACTGAGGGATGAAGCTTACATGAGCTTTGGCTTGCCGCGATCGAGGTCGTCATGGATCTTCCTCCTGATTTGACTTGCTTGGCCCACTAATAACCACCCCATGGATTTTCAGTGCGACTTGTTTGGTTTGGCGCAGCATCGGTTGGCACCATCACATGGCCACCGCAGGTTTCTTTTTAGGCTTAGGCTGGAATTTATCCATTAGACTCCTTTTGGGATTACATGATGACTTCATGAAGATTTCCCCTACATTGGGGTTCGTTTAATGAATGAAACATCCTTGATCTTCTAGTAATTACCCCTTGATCATCCAACTATATTTGTTTCTTTAGTTCGATGTTTAATCATCGAATCTGAATGAAAAAACAAAAGGTGCAAGTTCGCGGCTCTTCATAATACATAAATCACATCACCAGGAACACACTTAAAGTCAAATCATTGGCTATGGTTACCCTCATCATCATCCCCAATACATTCATGCGGCAAAGGAGGAGGAGATTGCTACTGGCTATGGATGAAAGCATCACATGCATCTAATCTTAAACTCAGCCTTCGCCAGCACTCCCGCTGCTCATGGGGTATTGCAGTCTTTATCTCAACGTTGGAGTATAAGACATTAAACAGAGAGTCCATACAAACCTCAAACTGTTCACCTACTGATTTGCTGTACAGCAAGGGTCGAATTTACCTAGTTGGTAAGCAAGATCATATTTCCTTTAGGCCTTGTGTGTCTCCTTATTAAGTCAGTAAGGGACTTGTTCTTTGGGTTTGTAAAATTAATGTTGATGTTGAGGTGCCTCCATGGTTGAAGTTCCCCTTACTTGGTTTGAAATATAAAGGAAAGTTAAAACAACATATACCACTGGACGAGGAAGCAGAAGGAAGGTTATGGCATAGACAAGCCCCCTAGAGTTTCCTTAGACTTATTTCGATTGATACTGGCAACATATGAGTTGTATGATTCTTGCATGATTTAATCCTACCATGTTGTAAGATTTATCATATCAAATAGGCTACAAGGACCCTACAAATGTCTCTCTTGAAATATCAAACAATTCAACCAATTGATGAGCGATTAGGAAGGACCACCAGTCAAGGCACATCCAGTACAAAATCATGTTTGATGTTTATATCCGTGAGATGATAGCTTCATTCGAAGAATACAATCAAACTGAAAAGAAATCATAGAAAGAGATCAAACAATCAAAGTACTCAAAATACTCATATAAACCAAGAGTCCATTGTTGCATCGTCTAAAGAACCTCAAGGTATGGCACACCTACACAACTAATAAAATAGCCACTCATGGGGACAGGTGCTAGTGAGAATATCGGTCAAAGACGAGATTCCCAAAACACTTCAAAGACGGCAGCCAATAGAGAAATCGCCCCCTAGGGTGCCAATTTCGCTACTGCCACTTGTTTTTATATCGTCTAGGGACTAGTCAGTTAACTTTATCAATAGAGTACCCCCTATACAACTTATTTCTCGAATAAAGGCTGAAATCGCTTTGGCTTATCTTTCAGCTCATCTCCTCACATTTATGGGACGATATGGAACTCTCTAAAATTTGCGCCTAGGCCACTCATTTGGGATTTGGTCTGGTAATTTTTACACCAAATTATGGGTTTTGCTCCAATCTCCAATTTTGAATTCTAGTATCTTGGCCATGATGTCTCCCGGTACTACTACAAGGTGGTACACTAGGGAAACAAATGAAACACTACGAAAAGTGCATCAAAATAGTAACAGTTGTCCTGGGAGCTACTAAACACTACTTTTAGCATTACTAAGCAAATCCAAGGTAATATGGCAATAAAGGTATGAAAATATTGTAAAATGTGCCACTTAATAGGGGTCTATAATAGTATAATTTATGTGTCATAAAATAACCCCACAATTGAACTTTACTTGTCCCAAAGCAAACCATACAACTCACTGAACCCCACAATAGACACTACATACCCTATCTTAAATCAACTATGATTGTTGACCTTTTCTGTGTCTAATGTAACTCAATGTTTAGTTAGTAATGGCTCTTCAAATCATCATTACGTTTCTCTTCAGTACTTCTTCATACTTAGGTAAGCCAGTAGAGCTGCTCCATTCCGGTCGCCCTATCTCCCTAACTTAATAAAGTATTGTAGTTTGAGACTTTGTACTAGTGGCTATTTATTTTTTGTATATTTTTGTGTCATATCTTAAATTTGATGATAAAAATCACCATTTATATTAGAAATATTTTTTTAACAAAAAATATTGAATGGGATTTTATGAGAAAAATGATGAATGGGTGAGATTGAAAGGTTTGATTTCTTATTTATTAGGGTGAAGAAACGCTGATGTCTGATTGGATACTCTATTATTGTTGCGGATCGATTGGAAACTGGAATCCGTTGAATTTAGTGAAGGATGGATGGACGGTCAGGATTTCTTGGAGATAGAGATATCTCACTATGAGTACCTGGAGTATAGTATACTTCAGGAGTACACCAGTTTAGGGTTAATTCCACAAGAAGACCTCAACTATAAAAAAAAGTGTCGTTTGTGTACTCAACTATTCAATATGACAATCCCCGCACAACGTATTAAACTTTTGAGACATTTGTATCCCGACATTTTTGTTGACCATTAAAGATAACGGTTGACCTAATGGTTCACTTTAACACTTTGTTCATCCATATCCCTAAAATATTATAATTATCTCTTACTTATAACTTAAATTTTGTTCATTTTCTATCAGTTTTACAAATAATATGACAAAAAAACTTCTTTTTACATAAACATTCGAACAAAAATGTTAGATTATATATAAAAAAATTCACATGATTTTTGTATGGTCCGAGAGAGTTTTCCCTTAATCGCATACTGGTTGATTTTGGTATGACATATTAAATTCTCACACAGTTTTGGTTACGAGATGGTTTATATGAAACCGGCCCCACCCAAACTCGTTTCCATCCCTCAGTTATTTTAGCAAATCCTAATGCCGAGTTGATTGAAAATGAAAAGCATTTGGGTATGAAATGTTTTGAGGATGGAAGAGCTGAAGAATCTTATTCTAAAGAGAAAGCGAGAACTCAATGGATTCATGAGGGGATGCAAACGCTTCCTTTTCATAAAAAAGATGTTGAGCGTAGGCTTGTAGGATACTTTGAGAGATAATTGCACATAAGATGAGCTCAGTGGACTGTATATGAGGGATGTCTCTAGGCAGGAAATGCATAAGGTTTTCTAAGATTTGGAGAAAGATAAGGCTCCACGTCTCGATATATAGCTTTCCAACTGATTTTTATCAAACTCAATATGACATTGTGGGAAAAGAATTGGAAGGGGCAATTCAAGCATGCTTTTCTTCTGGTCATGTGACACATATTGTGAATTTCACAATTTGTACATGGATTACTAAACTCACCTGTTCGGAAAGAATGAATGACTTTCGTACCATATCATGTTGTAATGTCTTTTATAAGGAGATCTCCAAGTTATTGGCAAATATAAATGTTTGGTTCTCCCTAAGTTAATTAGTAGATCTCAAACTGCATTCAATGAAGGCACTAAATCCCATGAGTTAGCAACTAAACTCATCCCCATGAGTTGAGGTATTTTGTTTATTATTTTTACGGATTCAATGGTATTCCCGGTTAAAATAGACATAATTGGAGAATATATATGTTTTAGTTATGCTGGAAAATCTACCTCGTATCACCAAAGTAAGATAGCCTAATGGTAAAGCTATCGCGACAGTGAAGACTTGGAAATTGCAGACCCAGATTTAATAGGATCCGCTGTCACAAAGTGACACGTAGGGCTGAGATTCCTGAATAATAATAATAAATCTAGCTCGTATCCACATTTATTTCCAGCACTTTGCAGTATTGGGTGAATCTCTTTTTATTGCCCAAGATTGTGATTAAAGAATTGGAAAGGCTTTGCAAATGAATTTTTATGGTATACATGTTAGCTTTGGAAAAGAGCAGTAAGAAACTTTCAAATTTGAAATCGTGCTTGTGTTATACGTCATCATCTTCATCTGGGGCATGGATGATCTAGAAGTGTATTCTTAAATGCAAAAGTGTTGCTTAGCATCATATAACAGGTGCAGTTTCTAGCCTGGTTTTGGATGGGGGAGAGTATGGTATTGAGTGAAAAAAAGTGTGTAATTCAATAAGGCAGAAAGATGTGGAGGTTAACTGGTTTAAGTTGGTATGGAGCAAGGAAATCATCCCCAATATATGGTTTCATAATGTGGTTGGTTATCCACAACCATGGTTCAAAAAGGCACGTTTAACCTTACGTTTAGGCACACCTAGTCGCCTAGGCGTAAGGAAATGACAAAACGCCTCGCCTAGGGGTTTCGCGCCTAGTTAGATACTGGAACACGTCAATGGAGTAAGGCGACATCTAAGTCTCTCCTAAACATAACTAGATAGAGATAAGAAGTCAATATTAAATGAGGAAACTAACGTCACCTACGAAATGAATTTTCTATATCAATATTTTCAACAGCTCAAGAACTTTATGAGCTATTAAGCTATGATTCTTTGAATTCATGAGCTATGTTCTTGTCATTAAGTGTTGAGTAAATTATTAATCATTTTAACTTAAGTGAGAAAGTATTGTAAATTATTATTTCATTCATCATGCAGTGTGAATAGCTATTTTTTTCCAACGCCTAGGCACGCTTGTGTTATACATCATAATCTTCATCTGGGACATGGATCTAGAAGTGTATTCCTAAATGCAAAAGTGTTGCTTAGCATCATATAACAGGTGCAGCTTCTAGCTAGTCTGGTTTTGGATGGGGGAGAGTATGGTATTGAGTGAAAAAAGTGTGGAATTCAATAAGGCAGAAAGATGTGGAGGTTAACTGGTTTAAGTTGGTATAGAGCAAGGAAATCATCACAAATATATGGCTTCATAATGTGGTTGGTTATGCATAACCATGGTTTAAAAAGGCATGTTTAACCTTACGCTTAGGCACGACTAGGCGCAAGGAAATGACAAAACGCCTCGCCTAGGGGTTTCGCGCCTAGTTAGATACTGGAACACGTCAATGGAGTAAGGCGGCATCTAAGTCTCTCCTAAACATAACTAGATAGAGATAAGAAGTCAATATTAAATGAGGAAACTAACGCCACCTACGAAATGAATTTTCTATATCAATATTTTCAATAGCTCAAGAACTTTATGAGCTATTAAGCTATAATTCTATGAATTCATCAGCTATGTTCTTGCCATTAAGTGTTGAGTAAGTTATTAATCATTTTAACTTAAGTGAGAAAATATTGTAGATTATTATTTCATTCATCATGCAGTGTGAATAGTTATTTTTCTTCCAACGTCTAGGCACGCTTAGTTTATGTCTAAACGAGCACATTACGCCTAGCACCTTCTCGAACCTTGTCCACAACAGACTCATAAGTCGAGAAGAATCGATTGCTTGGGGAAAGAATAGATGGGACAACAAACAGAAGCCACAAGAGGCCAACAACCCAACAACGCCACTGTTGATGCAGAAAGAGGCCTTTTTATCAATTTCATCAAACACCCCATTAGCCTCCATGGGAAATGATGAAACTATAAGCGAAGCTGCTTACATTAATGCGAATTTCTTAATCCCATGCATCTTTTCCTTGTGGTTGGGCTGTGCATGTGGCTGGAAGTTGCTCATGTTTCGATCTCATCGACTAATGATCATCATCATCTATACTATCAATTCAGTCAGTTAATCGATCGCAATTTTCCTTCCGAAGCTATAGCATGTGCTGCTGTCTCCAGCTGCCAGCCAGCATCCATGGCCATATATCTTTGTAATGTGTAGTTTAGCATATTAAACGTAACAGGACAATTGGCCCAATATATTTATTAATCATTTCTTTGTTCGGCTCGCGTGTCCCGTCATTTGTAAGTAGTCCCCATATCTCCATCGCATAACCATATTAGCCATTAATTAAAATGACGAAGACAACATTCGGCATCTCCTACGGTGCCTTTTTTGGCCCATTTTGCAGTTGCGGGGGTGATTAACTAGATGTATTGCAAGTGAATAGATGTATTAAAGTTGTGTAATTATGATATATAATATAGTTCAATCTAGTGTATGTCAGACTTTCGCTATACGTTTATGTTTACACTATTGTACGTTTGTCGAATTGTATTATTTAGATCATGAATTAATGGGAGTTTGGGACATGATATCATACCCTAACCTCTAATGAGTGAACTCCAATCTCTAATTCTCTCATCCGGACCATTAAATTCATGTAATCTAAAAAAATAACAACCGATGGTTGTGATTTATCGAAATATATTAAGGTACATATACCAAGTGTGAACACAGGCATATAGCGTACACCAGGCCTAGACAAAAAGAAATAACACTTCTGATATATAAACCCGTAAATGCAATATGCTATGAGATTTATGGATGTTGAAGATGAAACAGTTGTATAGAAAATTATACTCAACTTTAAGTATTTTCATAACTACAATAGCAACAAAGTTGATCTGTCACAAGAAAACTATAAGATAAAAACAAGCAAATTTAGAATTTGAAGGGAAGATGAAATTCTCTATAGAGTATAAGTCAAATATAAGAAATAACTATGTAGAATATTTTCCAAATCTATATGGGAACAATCACTCGAGAAACTTCTCATCTATGTTCTACCCTTTGTACTCATTCTAATTCTCTTACCATCAAATATATCTATTTGTTCTTTACTCCTCTTATTTTATATGATGATGTCATTAGCAATATTTCATCGGTTGACATGTTGTCGAAAGCGGTGGACCGCTTGATGGGAGAGCTAGACCGCTTAGTAAAAGTAGTAGACCGATTTATTGAAAAGTGGCCGACCGCTTAGTGGATGAGGCAAACTGTTTTCTCCATAGTCACGGTAACTTGCAAATCACTGTAGCAAAATCATAATTATTAAGATAATAACATGAAAAATGTTGTTAGAAACTGGGTTCTAGGAGATCCCGGATTTGTATGGGTGATGCCAAAATTAACTAGATCAATTAGAAATCGATCTAATTAAGGATTCGAGAAGTGATGAGAAATGGGAATTGATGAATATTAGGAAAGAAGAAGAAGCAAAGGTGAACCTCTCATTGCAATTGAATCACTTCCCTTCCCGCTTCTTTTGCTCGATCTCAGTTGTGGTCACCTTGACAAACCCTTTTGAGAGGCTCGTGGTCAGGGTCGGGCTGCACAGATTGTCGTTATCCGGGTACTACTCCCACTCCTCCCAACGTTGTCGCTCCCCCATCGCTACTGGCCACTGCACTATTGCATGTCCCACTACTTGGCATCTGGTAACTACCTATAGTGTTCCTCCGGCTCGCTATCTCTTCCTCATTGCAGCCTGAAAGTTTGAAGGCAGTCCTCAAAGAGTCAGGCTTAAATACCTTGATCATGGTTTTTATCTCGGGTCACGATCCTGCCATACACAGTCCCACCATAGTGTTCTCAGACACACCCTTGCACTGGTTACCCAACTTGAAAAACTCGGCCATGTACAAGTCTACCGTTCTCGTCTGTCGTAGCTTAGCCAGCTGCTCCGGTGCCTAGCCCTCTGACTTACCAAACTGGTATCAGAGCTCTTCTTAAAACCTCAGCCATGTAATCAATGTTTGGGCCTCCACATAGGATCTCTCCAACCACTCCCACCATTGTAGAGCATCCCCCTCTAAGTAGAAAGATGCTAGGTGTGCCTTCCGTTCTTCTCTCGTGGGATGGTTCGTGCACCACTAGTCAACTACATACAACCACAGACCAGCATCCTCCTGACCATTGAATTTTGGAAATTCAATGGTTGGGGATTTGGCTCTAAACACAAGGTCATCATCTCCATCATATTCCCGGTTATATCCACCATACCTGTCAATTCCCGGAGACTTGTCGTGGTAGTCACGAGGAAGCTGCAGATCCCTGCCCTGGAACCAAGTAGCCTCATCGTCCCCTCAGTAGTGCGCACATCACTCCTTCCCACGCCATGTTCGATTAACGCCCCGCCGCTCGAGGAGTAGTGAATGGTAGGGGTGTTAAAATGGAGTAGTTATCATGGTAACTGTTTTAATCGATAGTATTTAGATAATTTGGTTTGGTTAATTGGATAATTGGTTTGGTTTGGTTAAATTTTTTAGCTTGTTTGGTCTCAGTGGTTTGATTTGGTTTCAGACACTCTAACCAATCAAACAAAATTAACTAGTTAAGTAATTAGCCATATATCTATATTATACAAGGTTGTCAACCCGCGGGTTGGCCCGGACCCGCCCTAAAAAACGGTTCATAGCAACCCTTTTGACTGTCAGCCCGAGACTGGTCAAACCCGACGAAACTCGGTCAAACCCGAAAAAACCCGGGCGGTTAGCCCGTCTGGGCGGGTCAGCGGGTCATTCCTCATGAAGCGACGTTTCTGGCTGGGCCGCATCGTTTCGTCTGGGAAAAGGCGAGAAGTAGAGCAGGGGTCTGAAAAGTGGGGGAAAAAACCTACATGCCTAGTTGCCTACCACCTCTATCGTCGTCTCGGCCTTCCTTCCATTTCGCGCAGCTTTTCTACCGCTCCCGCAGCCGCTCGATCGCAGGGAGTGAGATGCGATTCCCGGCGATATTGAGATGAATTGGACGGAAGAAGGTAGAAGAGAAGGGAAGGAGGTAACGCAGAACAAAGAGAGAGGGAGATAGAAAGGAAAAGGGGGGAAATTGTTTTCAATAAAAGTTGTCGTTTTATAGTGTGAGGAGGGCCATTTATATCCAGCAGTGGCGAATTACCACTTGATCCCTCTACTTTCTATTGTATACAATCAATTCTGGTTTCCATCTTCTAAGAATTTCATATTGGTTTCTTTTGTTGGAGTTTAAGTAGTGATGCATTTTTGTAGTGTTGAATTCAGGATAAGTATAATATAATGATTCTTTTCATATTTTCGGGTTAATCCGGGTTAAATCGGGTTAAAACGGGTGACCAATTAACCCATGACCCACTAGCTTGACCAAGTCCGGGTCGACCCACGGATTGACAACCTTGATATTATATATACATATTTAATACTTTTGCATCACCAAATCAAGCTTCCTCCCTTTTAGGCTCATAAAAATTAAAGCTCAATATTGTTCCCATACTATATATTTGTATTTGTGGAGTGTAGACCATAACATATGGAAGCCTAATTTAGATATAAACTCATATATTGTGTTAGATTAGATAAAACTTGAAAGGAATTTCTTTTTCAGCCTATGACAAGAGACAAATTCAATTCATTAACTCCATAGCATTAGATATATTTTTGTTAGGCGGATACTTCTATTGACTATAAGATAATTGTATTAGTTGCATGTATTTATGTTACAGGTTAACTATTATTATGTGTTGATTATTATATTTTATTCATTATATAAACTGGGAATTGATGCATTAATCAAAATTTTATCTCACTTAATGATAATGTGATGTTATATTGGTTAATCTGGTTAATCATTTAACCAAACCGATTAAACTTTAGTTTGGTTAATTTGGTTGTTGTATTAGTTTGGATGGTTTGGTAATGATATTGTATCCCATGGTTAATAGAATTTAGTCTTCTTTGGTATGGTAATTACCATGGTACCATTTAAGCATCCCTACTGAATGGAGGGTAGGGTGCACTCCCGTCTCCGTAAGGGCCCTTCCAATTCGCGGATCTCCTGTTGTCCACCCTTGCCATCTTCTAGTCGGGTCGATTTAGATCTAACCCAATTTTGGTTTGGCCAGTTTTGGTTTGGCAATTTCTGATTTGACCGGTCCGATTCGGGTCTCGTCCAGCGGTTCGAGTCTCTTGCTTGGCCCAACCCAACCCTCTTGGGTCGTCGTAGTGGGCAGCAATTCATCCTCGTCATGTGACCCAAATGAAACATGGCCCACATAATTTTAGGATCCTCTTGTTAGGTTAGCCATCATGCCACCCGCCACTACTGGGCTCCCCATCGATGTCGCCTCTGGATTCACCCGGTCATCGTCGCCTCCAAGTCGGAGGAACCACCACACCTCGCGATGCCCTGTCGGCTCCGCAGACTTCATCCTCTTCTCACCCACCGCCTCCGCGGCCTCTGTAGCGGACATCAACTTGGCCAATTGTTCCTTGATGGTTGCGACGCCTACGACAGGCAAGCCAGTGCCTTCTGGTGCTTCTTTGAATCTGCCTGCAACAGCTTCATACCATCCTCCAATCACACATGAGCCCCTACCTGCCTCTTTACTGTCATCTTCAATTTGTCTAGGTATGTTTCGTCCTCCACGGCTCTGTCCACCTCCTTCCCTTGTGAAGAGGAACTTTTCTCCGGTGCTGTCATCCCCTATGCCACCAGCGCCTTCTCTGCCGCCATCTTTGACTTGGTTATTGTCATTGATCAATTGTGATAGTCTCTGGTCTATAGCCGTGACAGACTCGATCTCAGAATCAGACTCTGATACCAATTGTTAGAAACCAGGTTCTAGGAGATCCCGGATTCGTGTGGGTGATGGGGAAATTAACTAGATCAATTATGGGATTGATCTAATTAGAGTTTAGAGAAGTGATGGAAAATGGGAATTGAGTAATATTAGGAAGGAAGAAGAAGCAAAGCTACGGCAGCGGGGGAAGATTAGGGTTTGATGATTTCTTGTTTTGTAATTGCTTAATGAGTAATCTCAATAATTACCGTATATATATTCTCGAATAATCCCTTTTATACGACTTAATGAAATACTCCTCAATTATTCCCCCCTCCCCCCAAATATCATAATCCCTTAACCTCATAAAACAACTAAAAAATGGCAAATAAATCTAAATGATAAACAATAGTAAATATCTTAGTTTGTAACAAATGTTATCACTCTATCTCCTTTGTCAATAAGTTTGCTGATTGACCTCTGAATCCCACCATGAAGATCTCATATGAGGAACGTCACGAAAGAAAACCTATATGGATATGACCCGCGGGAAACATCATAATCATTTGAGGGAGAAAAAAAAAACTAGTACCCTAAGCAAGACCCACTTTGTTAAATGGCTTGTACAAAATTTATTTGAGCTCGAAAAGACATGGGGCAATTTTCCCACCACTTTCTTTCCCAACCAAGCAAATTAGACATACAAAAACTAACTCACAACTTCCCCCCGCTTTGCCTACTCGATCACCCAAATCTAACACTCCTTTTCCTTCACTATAAATATATGCATCCCATTTGCCCTTATATAACTCACCTTCCATTAGTAACTCACAACAGTATCCCAAACTTGGCCTATATCATCTTTCTCCAAAAACGACCAATATTTCCCTTTTTCTTACCTTTTCTTTCTAATCCTTCAATCTTAGTTTCATCAGCTTACACCCTATATTATCGGGAATATTACTATGGTAACATGGGTGGAGGTAGTAGTGTTAGTGGTGTTGTTTTTGGCTGCGTCTGGAAGAGGAGCCGTTCGCGATGATATCGTCCTAAAGCACTGTGATTTAACAAGGTATCCTGAACGATGTCGGCAGGTGCTGATGGGATTCAACGAGACCAACCTCGTTGTGGATGAGCGTCGAGATCAGGCTAACAGTGCTGTCGCTGTGCTGTCGGCTCTCCTTCGCAGAACCATTTCAGAAACCAACAACTTGCCATCTTCACACTTCACCGTTCTTGATTCCGGCTTGGAAATCAGCCAAGCTCGCCGTGCTCAAGCAGCCTCAGGTAATTAATTGCCAACCGCTAGCTAGCTATAATTTGTATTATTGCTGTACATACTGTACGATAATCCGTTTTCACTTATCTTAATTGGACTAGGTTTCACTTCTTCTCTTCTTCTTAAATTAGAGGGGAAAAGTATTACGTACGTACTTCCCTTTTTACTTGCTTTACGCTATTAGCAAACAACTGAGAAATCAAAAGTTGTTCAACTCCAAATAGAATGTGCATGGTTCACTTTCTATAAACAATATGTATGGGTTCTGTCATAGGCTCATCGCATTTAGTAACCGATGTATTTGTTATACCAAAAAAGTAGGGCAACATTCCCAGTGCTAAATAATTGTAACACTAGGAGAGATTTATAAGTAAGAAATCAATTTTAACCCATAAGATATATTATTATTTTTTGGATAAAATGGAGTTGTGAGAACTCTAAATTTAAACATGCTCGGCATGGAACAGTATAAATATGAGTGACCTCTCGAAAAGTCGCTATGGTGCATATAAAAACAAAATTGTGCGAGAGTAAACTAAAAACTGACAATATCATGATTCAGAAAACATCAGAAGGTATATAATTAATAGTGTGCTTGATTCCACGACATTCCTACCAAAAAGCTTTTTTTTTTTTTTTGCCCTTCCCTTTTATTATTGTAATAAAGTTGAGTAAGTTTCCCTATTTATTGAAAAATCAAAATTATATTTGGATGGTGGGAATTTTACCTATAACATACTGTTTGGTATAAATGAATTTCATAAGTTTTGAGGAGTTCATTTTGAAATGAAATAGTTTTGTATTTGGTATAAAAAAGAATTCATTTTCAATTCTAAATTTTGAATTCTATGGAATTGGAACTAGTTATAACAATTCCGAGGAATTGAGATGGAATTTCCAAATGAATTCCACAAGTATTTATTAATTATAATAGAATGACATAAATACCTTCTTTTATTAACTAAATTACTTATACATATGACATACCAAACACAAGAATTCATTTGAATATAACATATCAAATATAGGATTTCATTTGACAATGAATTATACACGATAATTCATTATCCAATCAAATGAATTCTCGATTCGTTTGGTACCAAACTATTTGTAAGGAGAGTTGGAAAGGTTAGCATAAATAAATTTTGGTAGACAAATAAATTCCATAGTATTATTATTTCGCTCTCTCACGTACGTACGTAGCCGCAGTTAATTAATTTTTTTTATAAAGTATGTTAAAATTTTGTTTCTATTCTACTTACATAACATTATTATTTTCTTTTTTGTCCATGACGTACGTAGAGTATTGCAAGGAGCTGACGGGGATGTCTCTACAAAGGCTGAATCAGTCGCTGTCGGCTCTCCAGAACTCTCCAACCAAACGCAAACACGACATCCAGACATGGCTGAGCTCCGTCCTTACTTTCCACGAAGCCTGCGCAGATTCCATCCGCCACCACAGTCTCTCCGCCGCCGACGTGGCATCTGATCACATCTCCGGCAAGATGAACTACCTCTCCCAGTTAACCAGCAACGCCCTCTCACTCGCCAACCGAATCACCAGTACGGATAAAAAAAGCAGGGGACACGTGGCGGGATTTCCGCAGTGGGTGTCGATGAAGAACAGGAAGCTGCTGCAGGGTGGCGGCGGCGGCGGCGGTGTTAGGGCGGACGCGGTGGTGGCGAAGGACGGGACGGGGAACTACGAGACGATCTCGGCGGCCATAGCGGCGGCTTCGGGGCGGAGCCGGTTCGTGATATACGTGAAGGCGGGGATTTACGAGGAGAAAATCCGCACCAACAAAGATGAGATCACTCTGGTGGGAGATGGTAAATATGCTACTGTTATTGTCGGCGGCGATAGTGTCAATGGCGGCTCCACCATGCCTGGCTCTGCCACATTCAGTGAGTACTCTATCTCTTCCTCTCTCAAAACTCAAAAGGTTTACGTTTCTAGATCACGAAAATGCTGTTACGTACATTAACAGCAAATGGTAAAGTCGATCCCTACAACGTAACTAGAGTGTTTTGTCACCACATTTACTTTTGATTACTTATTCTCTCTAGCTTTTTGGTCCGTGCTATATTTTGCTAGCTTATTCATTTCTCGTTAGGCGGTCAATTTTGTGACCACTCGAAAGTAAGAACAGTCTGTATGCCTTGTTATCTGTGGTGCTGAACTTAATGAGAACGATGGGTCATCAAAATGAGTAGACTTCTAGACTATGTAGTTTTCCCCTAAGAAAGGAACTTTGTCCTTTTTTAAACAATTTCGATCTATTTTATTTTAACGATGGTGTACATGTGCACTTTTTTTGTAATTATCTGGCCTGACTATTATTATCTTATATTTTAACAATAATATTGTAAATAATTTAACTACATTTTGTATAGGGGGAGGCGGCGGGCCTATAAATAATAGCCCAGGGCATTAGTGGCAGCGTTAAGTCACTGTTTAACAACTGTAATTGGGCCCACTTCCCACATTAATTTGACATAATCTCTCTCTATCACTGTTTAACAAACTAAAACAAATAATTAATTATAATTAATTTATTGTTCATAATTGCCTTCCATCCATCTGCTTTTACCAGCAATCACAGGCGACGGATTCATCGCAAGAGACATCGGCTTCCAAAACACGGCGGGGCCCGGCGGAGAACAGGCGGTGGCACTCTACGCCGCATCCGACCGCTCCGTCTTCTACCGGTGCAGCATCACCGGCCACCAGGACACCCTCTACGCCCTCGCCCTCCGCCAGTTCTACCGCGAGTGCGACGTCTCCGGCACCATCGACTTCATCTTCGGCAACGCCGCCGCCGTCTTCCAGAGCTGCAGCCTCCTCCTCCGCCGGCCCCGGCCGGGGAACTCCGTCGTCGTCTTCGCCAACGGCAGGACGGACCCGGGCCAGACGACCGGGTTCTCGCTCCAGGCCAGCCGGATCTCGGCCGGGCCGGATCTGGGCGGGTTCGAGTGCTACTTGGGCCGGCCCTGGAAGCAGTACTCGAGGGCGGTGGTGATGGAGTCCAGCATCGACGGCACCGTTTCGTCCAAGGGCTGGGCCGAGTGGCCCGGTCAAGGGTCGTACTCCAAAACGCTCTACTTCGGAGAGTTCTCGAACAGCGGGCCCGGTGCGGGCACCTCGGGCCGGGTCAGGTGGGCCGGATTTCATGTGATGGGCCCTCAGGAAGCTGCCAAATTTACGGTCGCCAATTTCATTGCCGGGAGCTCCTGGTTGCCTTCAACTGGGGTGACTTTCGTTGCGGGACTCTAGTAAATGCATATTTGATCCAAAGCTAAAATTGGCGATAAATAATTCAACTAATGTTCCACGTAAATAAATTGACCATCTAGATCTCGCTCAAAGAACTACACTACCGCAAGGAGGAGGAGGAAGGTGCAGCAGGGTGCTCTGGAACACAATAAATATTATGATCTCCCTCTTATTTTAAATCCGAATTTGATGTATGAGATAGGTACATAATTGATGTACTATCCACTTTGCTTCAATTTGTATAGTTTGTAAAATCTTTATATAACAAAATTACGGGGAAAACAAAATCTTTACATAATTTATGTTTTTTTTTATCTTTGTAGTTTGTTCTTGTATTTTTCTAACTTCCTCCGAAATTTTCGGGAACAGATCAGGTTAGTAACTCTATGGTCAGTAACCATGAGTAACCCGTCCACATCTGCATGACATCAGCATCCCTCTCTCCTGGAAAGTCTTTTATATTTTCCCCTTTAATCTTTAACGGATGATTTCTCTCTCGTTTTAAGTTGAAATTTAAATTTTTTTTGCACAGATAAAGCAGATTAAATGTCCTCTTTAAAATGATATCCACTTTGATATATTTTTAGTACAAAAAAAAATTTTGAATAATTTTTTACCAATCATTACCATATGGTATGCTCTTATTTAATACCATATGGTAAGAAAGCGTACCATGATGGTATGAACTTACCAATATGGTAAGAAGCTTGAATACATGATAGTAGGAGTATACTAAGTGTCATTTACGACTATCATCATTGTTTACTACAAGTTACCACTCACATACCATAGTGGTAAAGTATGGTAATTTTTGGTGCAGTATTTTTTTCACCCAGAAATTTATAGATCAAATAGATCATGATGAACTCGTTCCTTCTGAGCAAACGTTTAAAAAACGACTTAAAAACGAAGAAGTTACCATATGGTATGTAGTTGGTAAAAAAAAAGTTTCTCGAAATATCTTGAAAATTGATCTCATTTTGTAGAGCACAACGAACTCGTTCCATCTGTGCAAAAAAAAATTGAAATCCAAGTTAGAACGAAGAAGATAAGAGCCGATTAAGAAAACTAAGGAAAATAAAATCCCTTTAATTGACAACCCTTAGATCTGGATTTTCTGTACCCACTTAGATATAAAGGTCCATATTTAATTACTCATAGGTCTATCCTAAGCCGAAATTTTCTATGTCGTGTAATAGTTTGCGCCTCTTTTCCCATTACAAGGCCGCCTTAGAAAATCAACCTTCTGGTATCTCTTGACACTACGGTTTTATTGTTGGGGATTTTAGCTGGGTAAGTAGAAGATTTCAATTCTGATATCAATCAATGGCGAATAGAATGGAGTTCAATAAATGGAGTTGCATAAGGAGGATTAGAAATTGAAATTTTGATTGAAACATATGTCTCTTGAGATTGAAGATAGAGTGGGAAAATATTTGGTTGTACAATAGAGAGCGGTGGCTATTGGATCTTTGGGTTTATTTTTTTGCAGCTATCACAACATATTTCTATCTTAAAAAGGCTAATACCACTAGGAAACCCGAACTATCAAGAATGTGTCATTTGTGTCCTAAAGTATCCAATATGAAATTTGTGTCCCAACCTATTATAGTATTGTGTCATTTATGTCCCAACCTATTATAGTTTTGTGTCATTTATAGTTTTGTGTCATTTATGTCCTAACCCGAACTATTAAGAATGTGTCATTTGTTAAATACTAACGGTCAACTCTAACGGAAAAATAGTTTAGGACACAAACGTCATATTGGATACTTTAGGACACAAATGACACATTCTTAATAGTTCGGGTTTCCTAGTGGTATTAGGCTATTAGCCCATCTTAAAACAATGAATCATTGATTGATTTACCGATGTAGGTCGATTCTTTATTCAACCTACTGGAACTTATAAATAAGGAGTGTCTAATTTTGCGTCTTATTACTTTGACCGAGTCTATTAGTATATTGGAGGTAACCCTAATTTTATCGTTTGTTCTCAAGTTTCTATGGTCCACCCTTAGATAAGTTGTTGGTATATAGTTGATTTGAATCAACAACTCTCCAATTTTTTGTTTTTATTAGTGACATATTTTCCTAAAAGGAGAGCATTGAACCCCTTATTTAGTCTATATAAAAAAAAAAAACCTTATGTAGGATTGTGTGGGAGTTCCAGTTAGTATACTCTTTCTTTCTTGACAATCAACTAACCAATAGCATTTTAACGGGGCTTAATTATCACTATAAAAATGGGATCAACGATACTCTTTCTTTCTTTTCAGAATGTTCGACCAATATATTCTTTCTTTATGTATCATTTCGATCGAAGGATTGCCAATAAAATTAAACACAGGCGTATAGCGTATGTCTGACGTACGCTAGCCTGTGCGAACACATGTATATATATATGGCAAAGGCTAGCCCACGTCAGGCATACACTATACGCTTGTGTTCGCACTTGGTTTTTGCACTTCAATATATTCCGTTGAATCAGAACCGTCGCTTATTATTTTTTAGATTAAATGAATCTTGTGAATTGGGTTAGAGAATAAGGGATTGGGGTTCACCCATTAGAGGTTAGGGTACAGTATCATGCCACAAACTCTGGTTAATTCTTTCTCTAAATAGTATATATATACACATATATATAGTTCAGGCTAGCGTACGTCAATTGTACATTGTACGCCCGTCGAGTTTTACTATTTAGAGCACGAATTAACGACCCTAACCTCTAATGGGTGAACCCTAGTCCCTAATTCTCTAACCCAAGCCACAAGATTCATTTAATCTAAAAAATAATAAGGTTCTGATTCAATGAAATATGTTGAAGTGCAAAAACCAAGTGTGAACGCAACCATACAGTGTACGCTTGACGTACGCTAGCCTTTGCCTGACGTACGTTAGCCTTTGTCATATATTATATATAATCAAGGGCTAATAACACTAGGAAACTCAAACTATCAAGAATGTGTCATTTGTGTCCTAAAGTATCCAATATGACATTTGTGTCCTGACGTATGATAGTTGTGTGTCATTTACGTCCAGACAATTTCATTGACCGTTATAGATAACGGTTGACCAAACAGTCAACCATAAAATTAGGGATGGCAATGGGTCGGGTTGGGGCGGGTTTTGCCAAACCCGAAACCAAACCCGTGGGTTTATTCGTAAAAAAACCCGGGGTAAACCCCGGCGGGTTTGAAAAACTGAAACCCAACATGGGTACCCGTGGGTTTTGTGGACCATGATGAAGAGAGCGGTGACGATCGGTCCTGAACTCCTCCTTCTCGACCTCGTCAGGAGACTCGACGACCTCGCTACGGCAGCACTTCAAGCAGACGACCCCGACGAAGTTAACGTCGAGGGAGGGATCGAGAATCTAGTCAGGTGTGGATCTGAGATTGCCGGCGAGGAGAGTTGCGAGCAGGTTGAACGGCGGTCGGAGGCAGAGACAACTTCCACAATCGGAGGCGGAGCAGGGGGATGGCCGTGCGGGACGGGAGTCGTCTGGGACTTAGAGAGTGCCGGAGCAAGGGGAATTGCAGGCAGAAGGAGTGAAAGGAAGCTGTCGGCGAGTCTTGGAGGCACTGCGCGAAGGTTTGAGGGAGGGAAGGTGAGTCGGCGAGGCCAGAGTCTCACGATTCTGATTTCACAGAGAGAGAGGGAACGTGCGGTGGGTCTGGGAGTGGGGGAGGGAATTGGGAAATAATGAATATATATTAGGGTTAGGGTGGACTTCACTTAGGTTTATAAGGTGTGGCCGGGTATCCACGGGCCGGGTACCTCCAAACCCGAACCCGTTCAACAAGGCACCGGGTTTAAACCCGAACCCGGCCCGAACCCAGTCAACACGCTTTGATCGGGCTGGGTCGGGCCGGGTACCCACGGGTCCGGGTTTCATTGACCGTTATTTTTTATTTTAATTGTTAATTTTAATTTAAAAATAGCAAACTGATGTGACAGCTAACTATTTTTTATTTAATATTTCTGCTTTGATTGTATCAGTACATCGAGAAGCTACAACTAGAGTGTAGGGCTCATCGATGAAATATTAGAAAAGAACTAATGAATAGAATAGTATTTTTTTTTTTTCCAAGTAAGAGCGAGATACAATAGTTCAACCTCTACCCGAACCCCAAAAAAGACTAACAAAGCAACCACCCTACAAAATCAAAGGACGCTATCTCTACAGGGGACAGCAACAGGGCTTGTCTTGCCACTCTATGGGCAGCCCAGTTGGCAGTCCTCGGAACCGCACTAAAAACAAAACACGAGGAACAGGACCTCACCAGCTGAACACAATCACGAAGCAAGGGCCCACCCACCGAATCTTCACAGCATCTCCCATCAAGTTGTCGAATGACTACTTCGCAATCTCCTTCAATGATGACGCGGGGAAGCCTACGAGAGATGGCAAGAGAGATGGCGTCCCTTGCAGCCAAAAGTTCAGCCAGATAAGGATTGGAAACTCCAGGGTGAAGGAACCCCAAGGCCAAAAAGACTTGCCCATCTGATCCTCGAGCAACGAGTCCTGACGAGCAATCCGGGGCACGAACAGCGGCATCGAAATTAACCTTGATAAAACCATCTGGGGGGCCAATCCAACTGTCAAGGCGAGGCGACGGTTGAGGGCGGGGCAGAGAGGCTAGGGGCTGGGAGGAGAATGAGGAGAATTCTTGGACTTGGAAGAAGAATTGACGGGCAAGCGAAGAGGCAAGTGGTTGAGTGAATTCAAAGACCACTTTATTTCTAGATTTCCAAATTCTCCAAAGAAGGCAAATACAGGGGAGATAGTGGATTTGGAAGTTCTCCGAGTTCATAACATGTCGCCACCAAATACCGAAGTTCTCAGTTGGGGCGGAAATAAAACACAAGAACACTTTTGATATTATGTCAAAAATTAATAAGTGTGTAATTGAAAAAATTGAATTGAATTGAATTCTAAACGTCTGCCAAATATGATTTTGACTTCAATTCATTTTATTTTTAAAAATTTGAATATGACATTCCAAACATAATAATTCATTTGACAATAAATTCTACAAGTAATTCACTTTAAAATTAAATAAATTCTCGATTCGTATCAAAGGCTTGTATTAATTATCTGGCTGTAAGTGATTGAACTTTCCCTTATCAAATTAAACAAGTGCTTATGTGGGAAGAGATTGCTTTTGAATTGCCATAATATATAGGGGTCGTTTGCTTCAAGGATTTGGTACATGGATTTGGTACCGAAAAACCAACTATCAAGGATTTATGTACAATCCGTTGTTTGCTTGCACCTTTTTTGGAGACCAAATCCGTGGGGCCCACGGATTTTAAGGGTCCAAATCCGTGGACCCCACGGACTTATAAATCCCACATGTTGATGTGGGATTTGGAATATGGCATAAATCCTTGATGAGATTTTACCCATATACCCTCATGCACTTTTAATATTCCAAGGTTGCCCTCAAATTTAACTATTATATATTATAATTAACAATAAATGAATAATATAAACGTTCAATTAATGTGCAAACATGAGTTAGATTTTTTATATCATTTCTTGTGTTCTAGTTTTCTTTGACCTTTTCATGGAACGTGTAATTCTTTGTTCTCCCGATTCTAATATATGTTGTTATATGTCACTTTTGAAAAGGAGGACAAAGAATTGGTAATTGATTATGTTACGTTATTATTGTCCATGTGGCAACATTATGCTTATTAGTATGTATTGTCCTTGTTTTGTGTACATATCATAAACATGTCAAACATATAGAAAATGATAGTAAGGTAATTTTGAAATTTTGTCCTTATTTTGTGTACATATCATAAACATGTCAAACATATAGAAAAGGGCAGTAATGTAATTTCTGACTTCAATTAGTAAATCCCACACCTTTAAATCCATGATAAAAACATCCCAACAAACAAAGGATTGTTACAAATCCATTATGCCTCAAATCCTTGATAAATCCTTGGATTTTTAAATTACAAAACCCTCATTTTTAAATCCATGAAGCAAACGACCCAATAGTATAGATTCTTCCCATGTACTGGACTAAAAATAAATGTGATTTAAGTGACCAATTAACCCAAATATAATCATAAGAAAAACGAAAACCCCCCAACCAATGTGGTCTATTAAGTTTGCAGCTGTTCTTATCCAAGCCCAATTACCGGTTCTGTTGTTAACCTGATCGCAGCCTAAAACTTGCCCTAAATCCCCACCTAGCCTTCCACGACAAGCTTCCACAGACCACACACACCACAATTACAAACACCGTTCCGAGAGCACCGGCTCAGTGAGTCATTCTACAACAAACCCCCAAATTTTGGCGCCCCCAAAACTCGTTTTGAACACATCCACCTTCTCCCGCTCTCTTTCTCTCTCATCTCAAGTAAATTCCAGGCGATAATGGAGCAGCAGCAGCAAAGGAACCCGAACTTGGCGCAAGAACAGCAACACGAGGATAATGGCCCCATCCCCGTCGAGCAGCTTCAGGTATCTCAGCAGCCATCTCCAGTCTTCATGTGTTTCCATTAGTTCTTATCTTCCCCAATTTTCTTGGTTAGATCTACTTCTCTCGTATCGTTTCAACTTTGTCATCTGAGGAGGTCGGGGTTCGCTGATTCAATCAGATAGATTCTACAGCTTCGTTGTCCGTTGGGATGGACAAAGGTTCCATTTTTGGTTGGATTAATCTTGACCCACTTCTGATTTTGCGTCTAAATGTGGTTATTTTTGTTGGGTTAGGTGAAATTTAGTTATCAGGAACGAACACTTGTACTTGGTTTCTCCTTTTCTTTTCCTATGCCGATCTTGCTCCAAAATGGGTATTTGGGTTGTGAAAGATGGATGAATCTGTGGTAGATTTAGGGTTTTACTAAATGGGGTTCCTTGAATTTTCTTCAGGAATCAGGTATAGCTTCCATTGATGTGAAGAAGCTAAAAACTGCCGGTTTCTGTACAGTCGAGTCAATTGCATACTCCCCTAGAAAAGAACTACTGCAAATTAAAGGAATCAGTGAAGCTAAAGTTGACAAAATCATTGAAGCAGGCATGTTCCACTTGGCTGTGCCTTCCCTTTTCCTTTTTTTGGTTGTGCAATTGAGAGTTTCATTCACATTAACAAAAAACTGATGGATGTAACTTGTTTTTGTTTGTCATATTCAGTGTCCAATTTGGTCCCGCTTGGTTTTACGAGTGCCAGCGAACTTCATGTCCAGAAGTTGAACCTAGTTCAGATCACATCTGGGTCAAGAGAACTAGACAAGATCTTGGAAGGCAAGTCATTTTTTTCTAACCACTCATAAGACCCTGACCACAAAAGAATGAGCTTTCTTTGGAACACTGTAAACAAAAGTTCTCTGCCTTGTGTGATCAATTTGGTATCTCGGTTGATTTGATTAGATTTTTTCTTTCAGGTGGCATTGAGACAGGATCCATCACTGAGTTGTATGGTGAATTTCGCTCTGGAAAGACTCAGCTCTGCCACACGCTTTGTGTTACCTGCCAAGTACGAGCTTTCCTGCGTGTACCTCTTTTCTTCTGCATTTGTTTAAGGGATTAATATGATTTGCTGATACTGAAATCATAAAGCATCGGTTGGACTACTCCACTACTGAACCTGATGGTACTGTTTAACCGACAATTCACTAGCCAGTTCTCTGACGAGTTCTATAACCCATGATGAATATAAGTAGGAATTTTCATTGAAACTGTGATGTTTTCAATCAGTTTCTCATGTAAAAACAGGAATTTCAAAACTATGGTGTATTTATCTTTCTCTCACACATATTTTCATGTCAACAATGTCAGCTTCCATTTGATCAAGGGGGTGGCGAAGGAAAGGCCATGTACATTGATGCTGAAGGCACATTCCGGCCCCAGAGACTGCTTCAGATAGCAGAGAGGTATTATCAAGGTTCCTTACTGGAAGATACTATTGTCTCGTTCATCCCGTATACTGTAGATGACTCACACATAGCTTCACATATCATACCAAATCAATCTACATTTCCATCTCCATCTGAAATTTGAACCCTAGATATAGGAGACAAAAGTGCATAGTCGTTTGTCATTCGTCTTCGTCACACGTCACTCATCAGCTTTCATGAATCATCTCTAGACTCCCAGTAAATTCCTCAAGAAACGGAACTTAAAATATGTAGTGGAATTGAGTAGGAATGAGTTGGAGAAGTACTTAATTGAAATAGTTGAAGAGGACACTGAAGACATTAACATCTTAAACTGGTGGAAGATGAACCACTCTAGATTTCCAGTCTTGGCTTGTATGGCTAGGGATGTTCTCGCTAATACTCATCTCCACAGTGCTTTATGAATATGCTTTAAGCACTGGTGGTAGAGTTTTTTATGATTATAGGAGTGCTATAACTCCAAGTAAAGTTATGTTATATTGGTTAAATCAATTAACCAAACCGTTTAAACTTTGGTTGGTTAATTTGGATCCTATGTTAATTTGGTTGGTGTGGTTAAGTTATTTTGTTCCATGATTAATAGACTTTAGACTTGAATGGTTTCGTTAAAACCATGAGTAACCATTTGAGTATCCCTAGTAGAAATACTAATTGTCATAGTGCAGGTATGGACTGAATGGTGCTGATGTCTTGGAAAATGTGGCATATGCACGAGCTTATAACACCGATCACCAGTCACAGCTTTTGATTCAAGCAGCTTCCATGATGGTGGAAAGTAGGTATGACTTGGGACTGCCATCCGTACGCACTTGGAGTTTAGCCTTTCAACATCACTTAAAATGTTTGTTCAGCACCTCAAGCAATTAGCGCCTAGTTACTTAGAAACTGAGTAACTTGGACGATTCAGTAGAATTTATCTTATGCCTGGGGTGATTGGTGTCAATAGTTACAAATGACTTTTGTGATTCTACAGATTTGCTGTTCTGATAGTAGACAGTGCTACAGCATTGTACAGAACGGATTTCTCTGGCAGAGGTGAATTGTCTGCTCGCCAAATGCATCTTGCCAAGTTCCTCAGGAGTCTTCAGAAGATGGCTGATGAGGTAGCATAAACTCTGCAGTCGGAAATTGCATTTCGTATTAAGTACATTGCAGGCATACAGATTGAACTGATTACGCCGAGGATGTTTGCTGTGCGTTTCTGTGATATTTTTGGGTTGGGTTGCAGTTTCAGGTAGCTGTGGTGATTACAAACCAAGTAGTTGCACAGGTAGATGGCTCTGCTATGTTTGCTGGTCCTCAAATCAAGCCTATAGGTGGTAACATCATGGCACATGCTTCTACAACTAGGTTGCTGCCCTGGCCCCTCATTTTGCACACTTTCCGTTTTGGCTATCGCCATTTTCAGGATTCACCCACAGTAGAAGCAATCTCATTAACACCAGTTGTGTGTTCTTTAATGCTTATTCCCAGGCTTGCGCTTCGGAAGGGAAGAGGAGAAGAACGCATCTGTAAAGTGATAAGCTCTCCTTGTTTAGCAGAAGCTGAAGCACGGTTTCAGATCTCCCCTGAAGGTGTAGCTGATGTTAAGGATTGAAATATGTCCACCAGCTTAGGAAGCAGCTTGCCTTGTGAAAATACTAATGTCTCAGTTTGATGTCGTTTCTGTCGATTTCATTTCATTGATGAGGCTAATACTAATAGGTTACAACTACACAGATCGGGTGCTGAAGTCATAACCAATGGGTTGAGGCGTTGAGCCGTTAATAATCTTCATCTAACTTCAGATCGACAAAGATAAGCAAACAATTAGTAATATATGCAGTTCACAAGAACAAAATTGATTAAAAAATGCAATTATAGAACTCTTCCTTCACTGTTATGTTGTAATAGTAATACTCGTATATAGCTGCCAAAATACAACTCTACTCGGTTAACTCGTTTGGTACATATGACATGTGATCTGCCCGTAACTCGAGTTTACTAAAAATTAATGACTTGTAATCCGCCCGATCTACAACTCGGTTGATCCATGCCCATACAAGATTATGTTGGCAAAATCAGATATGGTGGGAGTGGAGCAGTAAAAACCAGGGTTCAAGAAGGCACGCCTAGACTCAATTAGGCGCTAGGCGGTGGAGGATCGCCTTGACTTGGCCATAGGCGTTGTAAAAGGCGCTGGTAGCGCTTAGTAGGTAGGAATAGCGCTTAGTTTGCGCCTAGTGGAGAGAAGGCGTGTCTGGGCGTTCTTGGGCGAGTTTAGGCGGTTAAACCCAATACTCTTTGTTTTGTCCTAGAAAATTAGAAAATTGCCTCTTGCCCTAGAAAATCAGAAACACGGGAAGGGGATGACCATGCTATGTATGTATTCGTAGATGAAGATGAGGAATCCTATTGTGAACCCTCGAGTACTGTTACAGATGCAATGGCGGGTGAACAGAGTGAGCTTCTCAGGAGTACACGAGTGAGAGAGCTCCATGATGAAGAATTAGAGTCTGAAGAGGAGGAAGAGGAGGAGGATGGTGAGGAGATTGCTTTTGAGGATGATGAAGATGAAGTGGTGGCTGGACGGACCTACTTGGATGATGAAGAATGAACATTTTGCTATGAACTTATTGACTATTGTTTAGTATTTCGACATTTTATGAACTTGTGATTCTAGGAAGTGGTCACTATTTGCTTGTTATTAGTTATGTTAAGTGTTTACTGTCAAGAACTAGGCATTGCTAATTTTATATGCACTTGGATTATATGAATTATTCCAGAAAACAGGAACTATTTGAGAACTTTTTCCATTTATGCTCTGAACGCCTAGGCGCGCCTAGGCTACGCCTAATCAGGCAAAGCGCAAGTCAGGAGCCGAGCGCCTGCCTTACGCCTAGCGCCTTTTAGAACCTTGGTAAAAACTAGCATCGATGCTCTGTTTTAAAGATTAAATTTCCTTTATTTATGAACGAATCCATTCCTTTCTCGACTAGGGATGGCAGCAGGTCAGGTTTGGTTGGGGACTGATAGTGCATATTCGTTACCTTACTCAAAGTAGTTTGGGTTTTATTCATACTCATACGAACATAAAAATCGGGTACAAAAATTAGAACTATACTCATATATGTTCGGGTTTTGGGTATTCACGGTTATCCATGGATAATAATTTCTATTTATAACTCAAATCAACATGTTAACATTCACACGTATACTACCATTATATAAGTGAAAAGTACGACAATAAAACACTAGAATGAAAAATAATAATTAAAACAGAACACGATCTCATGAAAAAATTATATTTCTATGCTAAATATCAATATTGTGAGCAAAATAATAAAAAGTTTTAGATAAAATACATATACATGTTTATAATCGATCGGGTTCGAGTTGGATAGTGCAAAACCCACGCCCACCCATTATCTGGAATATACAGGTTGATATTTTACCTGTACCCAGTGAAAATCCTTCGCGTTCGGGTGTTACCCTACCTAATTAGATCGGATTCGGACGAATATCCACGGTTCCGGATATTTTTGCCATCTCTACTCTCGACCATCATTTTCACACCCTCAATCTCATCTCTCATCTCTTTCCCACTACTTATGATTCCACTATTTCTTAAACTTGGAACAATGAGGAGGGATAGAACATCAGAGAGAAAATTTATTGTGCTGGCGTCCCCTCTAAATTGGAGAAAAGGTGTTCGGTTGTCCATTTATACAACTTTAAAACAGTGAGGAGGGGAAAAAATAGAGAAAAAATTTATTGTGTCAGCCTCCCCTCCAAATTGGAGAGAAATGGTGTTCGGTTGTCCATTTCTAAAACTTAAAACAATGAGTAGGGATAGAAAACCGGAGAGGAAATTTATTGTGCTGACCTCCCCTCCAAATAGGAGAGAAAAGGTGTTCGGTTGTTCATTTCTTAAACTTAAAACAGTGAGGAGGGATAGAAAATCAAATAGAAAATTTATTGTGCCGCCCTCCCCTCCAAATTGGAGAGAAAAGGTGTTCAGTTGTCCATTTGTAAAATTTAAAACAATGAGGAAGGATAGAAAATATATTGTGTCGGCCTAACCTCCAAATTGGGGAGAAAAGGTGTTTGATTGCTCATTTCTGAAACTTAAAACAGTGAGAAGAGATAGAAAACGAAAAGAAAATCTATTGCACCATTTATGAAACTTGGAACAGTGAGGTGGGATAGAACACCGGAGATAAAATCGATTGTGGCGGCCTACCCATCATATGCATTTTCAAATATTTTCTTATAAAAGTTATAATTATCACATATTTACTCTTACATAATAACAACTAATATATCTATCATAATTTTCAATATATTTTTTCCCTTCTAACTTTCCTTTCGCTTTGCACCCTAAAACATCTTCCCTTACTATTTCGCTCTCTCACCAATTTTCCTTCACCTCATAATTTTCATTTTCATCCTCTCCTTCCAAAACAGAACGACTTCAAAAAGAGAACGATAATCTTGTGTCATTTCATTTCTACTTTATCACAAAACTGGAGTGGGCGAATCATATGATTTGGAAAACTAAAAAATCAAGGATTAAAAGACAAAAGAAAGATTCTATGACCGCCGCCAACTCCTTTTTTTCCCTTTTTACAAAAGACCACCACAAATGAAGAAAAAAATCGACATTTTGAAATTTACATGTACAAAGCAACAAATATAAAGAGGGTCAGCTGGCCTCAATCTATAGAAGCGCCTCCGTCGTACCGCCACCTGAAATGTTCTCTTCACATGCATCAGATTGCGACCCACTAGGAATAATAGTTGTCGGAGACCACTGATCTGGCACCATGACAAAATAAGCAGTCATGGCTTTCCTGAACCTTTTCTTGTACTGCTGAGGTGAGATCACAGTTGGTGTTGTGTTCTTCGACCCACCAAGGATTCCAGAGGCTTTTACCCAAGTCTCCAGATGCTTATCCCAAGTGTACTGCCTCATGAAATCGATAATTCCGAGTACCAGCTCGTGTTTTCCTTCATCGACCCCAACCAGTAGCGAGTAGTCCATTACATCAATTGACTGCAACAGTAGTGTAGTGTTGAACAAGAACAGAAGACATGCAGCCAAATTGCATTTACGCAGCTTTAGGCAAAGGGGTAAAAAGATAAAAAGAATACAACTTACTGCGAGAAAGGCAGTGTCGTTCCACACAGCTCTTTCGAGTAATCGCTTTGCCTTGTTCCCAACAAATATTGGAGATGTTGGCATTGCTTCAATCAAGTTTTGGTCTAGCATAACCTTGTTGCTCCCACTTGTATCTGGATTATAACGAGAACGTGAAGATCCTTTGAGGTCATAGAGTCGGGTCACATCCCGCCTGAACAGAAGATTCTCCATCACAAGGATATCCAACTTAGTTTCTTTTCCTCCTTTGACCTGCTTTGAGACCTTCAGACACAAAATTTGGTCACATGGAATATCACTTGAACAACTTTGTTGTTTTGGCAGCATGGTAGTTACAAATACAAACATTGTTTCCTTTTCAGCAACTCCCTAGTCATTCTATTGAACATACTATTAAACCAAACACAAGCAATACAACAAATTTCAAACTAAAACACACCAGCTTAGACTTGAGGGATATTCACACAAGTCTATCCATGTAAACTTATACTCCAAATCATGACAAGGTTACTTTGTTTAATAACAGAGTGGAGAAGGGGGGGCTCCTTTGTTTGCTAGATAAATGAATAGAGCAAATATATACCTGGTATATGCCAAGTATCTTCGCTAAGCATGTTGGACTTCGTGTACTAATTGATTGTGACAAGTACTTAAAATATGCTGGTCCAAACTTGATGAATGACTCCAGCTCTGTCTTCGTAACTTGCTTGATGATAAACCGATCATCCAAAGTTTTGGCAAAGAAAACATTGCTCTTGCCACCTTGGGCTCCCCATTTCTTACAACGACTTAGAGATTTTACAAAGTCTAAATCACAAGGGCAACAGATCTTCCTCAAAGCCTCGAACCTCTTGGCATAGTAACATGTAACTATATACTTCACCTTACCTAGAGATCCATCAGCATTGAAAGATACTCTGGCATGTAAATCCTTGGTGTATGAAAGTGGGTCTAAAACCTGGGGCCCTCTATAACTAGCCAATGATAGGATACTCTCATCCATAGATCCAAGACTTCGAAGGGTATCCGAAAGAGAGTCATCAACTGACTGAGAGAGTATACTTATTGAATCTAGAAGAGGGAATGGGCTTCCAGCATCTTTTGGTTTTTCAAGCTCAGACATTTGAGTATGGTAATCAGGCGAAACAAGAGCATGTGCCACAATGCTTGTAGGCTCATCATCATATATAGGCACAATTGTACCATTAACTCCAGCAGGGAGAAGCAACCTAGCACCACTTTGTCGTTCCATTTCCTTCAAAAGTGGAATGTAGATTGGATTGTACTCGCTCAAACTAAGATTTTGAGGAATCAAATAACTGCTACCAAATGAGCTATATGAATTTGGAGATGACATCCCTGCTTCATTTATTGACTTATGTTCATTGTGAGTGCCATTTGGTGGTGGTACATAAACAAGAGAATGAGCTCCACATATTCCAGCATTATCATCGACAACATTTTTGAAGTCTGAATTTGCTGTGACGGTACTTGTCCTAGCTAAATTAGGAAGAGAACAACCATTCAATGTTGTATGATGGTTTTTTCCAGTCCATGCTGCATCAAAAGTATCAGGCAAATTTTCTGGAATATGAAACTCACCTTCAGAATGTACCCTCCGTATGAGATTTCCCAGTTGATGGGGACCCGTTTGCTCTATTGATGAAATCTGATTCAGTTCGACATCTCTATTATTCTGATCTTTGATTCCATGATTCATATCTGGCTTAGTTTCTAAAAGGAAGGAATCACAACTACTAGAGCCTTTAGCAGGCATTGAATTGTCCAACTCTTTGAGCTTTTCAACAGAGCCAATGTGCTTCCCCTTTGTTTCCAGCACAGAATTCGTCTGCCCTTTCTGGGCAATGCACATACTTAAACTAGCTGCATGAATCAACCGTCGATCCCAAACATAGGAATGGACAAGTATCTGCCTCCTTAACCTATTAATGTCAAGGATATCAGCCACAAGTTGACCAGCGTTAGCTCCCCTCATATATGTTTTCTGTAAAGATTCCAGGCCACCAGCAACATCTATCAGTATCCAGAAGTTAACTCAAACTTATAGAAAATGATAAATCTTAATATTTCTCTGTATTTGGAGAACTTAATAGTGAGACATATAGCAATTGTTTCACTTAAAATATTATGAAAAAATAAATTACAAGCATACGTAAAAGACTAAGTCCTCAAGATTAGATGTAACTAGTGTACAACTAACAAAATCATCAATCAATGAAATATGGTGTTGCCGATCATGGAAATAACTAAAGAGAACAAAGAAATATTTGGAGGCATGGGACGTACTGCCATACACTCCTTTAAATGGTGGGGTTGCTTAGGTAAAAATAAACTACCTCAAATTCTTCCTTTTCCTTTTGTAATACTTGCTCCAACTCCAAAACACAAAGTCTTAATGATTCCTTAAAATTATAATCATGTACCCCTGCCTTTGAACTCTTTTCCAAGACATTATGAAAAGCAATGCCCACTTCAGTAAACAGAAGTTCTGCCACTTGTCGAACCTACAAGACAAATAAAAAGTCACATTATCACTAGTTTAACACCTGAAAGTCATCAACTGAGCCCCTAATGAAGTTTTACTAATCATTGCACCTCATTTTCTTCCATTCGTATCCACTCCTGACTATCGTGGTTAAATACAAGTTTTGAAGGTGGAAGAAAAACCGAGTTAACATCAATTGAAGCATATCGGAAGCAAGCAACCATTCTCCCAAAGCTGCATGCATAGAACGCAAACTACAGAGTTAAAGATGATGATGGGTATGTCTGAACTATACAAGAAAGCAGGAAAAAAACAAGACCATACACACAAGATACAAAATGTCAGCAAACCTACCCGTAGAATCGAAGACAATCTCTGTGAAGAGAGTGACCGCAACTAGCAACCCTGCTTGCAGCTGCGTGATTTGAGAAGCTAAGTTCTAAAAACTTACCAAAAGACAAGCCCCAGGCAGCGTCAGACATAACAACTCTGTGGGTAGCAGGAGGGAAGGCATTAATCCGAGGACATCGAAGACACCGATGCCACATCCATATCTTTTCATCTCTTTCCCCAGGTAAAAGAAATTCTGGTAGTTTCCTAACTGATATGGTGAGGCTGCCTTGTCGATGAGTATAACAATGAACGTGTGCTTCCGAAGGCATCTCACAAGAATGACAACGGTAGTTCTTGCACACAAAAAAATTCATAACACATCAGCCGTATCAGTACACCACTCAGATAATAATCAATAAGGAAGCAAGGCCAACTAGGGGTTATAACATATACCTGATCAAACAACTGATCTCGTAAGAAACGTCCAAGAGGCTTGTCAAAGCTCCCATAGTACTTAATCCGACATAGATGGGCCCTTTGACACACAGTTCCCTTCCAAACACATCGTGTCGATGAGGACACTAGTATACTTTGGTGGTCAGAAGGTGATGGAGGAAAATCCTCTTTGGAAGATCCAATATCCTCATTCTGATCAACACCATCTTTCTTAAAGGACCCTTGAGTAGCATAACTATTAGTTGTCATAAGGTTGTTGTTGGCATGGCTACTGACAACATCTCGTTGTGGCAATCTTGAAAATGCTGAGAA
The DNA here is from genome assembly GCA_946122785.1 of Linum tenue. Taxonomy (NCBI): domain Eukaryota; kingdom Viridiplantae; phylum Streptophyta; class Magnoliopsida; order Malpighiales; family Linaceae; genus Linum; species Linum tenue. Next base: position 45,220,228 of record CAMGYJ010000007.1, on the reverse strand, counting down.
GATATCAGGGGCCAGCTTATTGACATCAGCTTCTTCACCTTGTAAAGTATCTCTAGAATCCACGCCATAGGCTCCACTAGAAATGTGATGTGATGGGAGCCGATCACTGTGAAAATCCCACATATAATCCCCAAAAGAAGATGGAGAAACTAAACTAATATGAGGTTCATTTTCATTCAACCCAAAATTTGGGCACAACATCTTAGGGGAAGGAATCTCAGACATCCAATTAAAATCCCCATCTATTTTGTTAGCAAATTTATCAATAATTGATGACGTTGTATCTAACGCGAGGCCATTCTCGCTTTTGTTTGGGGTCCCTGCCCCAGTATCTGACTTCTCAAGTCCAACTGGAGTCTGAGGACTAGCAGGATTTTCACCACCTGAAACTGTGAAACCGGGTATAGCTGATATGGACCTATCTATACTTAACTTATCGGGTAGTCCAACCGTTAATGGAGACCTCAGAGGGAGCTCTGGCAATGATGCACCCTCGTCTGCTAGAAAAGATGTCTCTACAGCTAAGTGATATGCTGCAAAAATTCCATATTGTACCACATGTTTTACCTTCTTCAACTCATCCCCACTTGCACCTTTGAGCAAAATCTAGATGGAAAAAGAAAAAGGACTTGCATATCACAATCAAGTACAAATATAACCAACAATGATAGCCCTACAGAAAGTGAGAAACAAACAGAACAAACACACTGTTTTTTTGCAGCCTTCCTAAGCAATAATTTAAGCCACATGATATAAATAATGACCTATTATAAATGAACCAATTTCAAAAACTAAGCTATGTGTTATAAAAGTGATCGACCTCATGCCAAAATGGAATCTATCACCACATTTCTCCATATTTATAAGCTTAGCATAAGTAGGGCAGAACTTACAGTACAACCAAAAGGCTTGGGGCAACCTTCAAAAAACATAAGAGTTTTGGTCAATTTCTTCCCCCCTTGCCCAGCACTACCATGCTCCTCGAAAAATTTCTCCACATGGAACGAATCACAATGTCCCAAAGTGGTCAATTTCTTCCCCCCTTGCCCAGACGTGAGATGATCAACTGAAGGTACTATTTGTGCACCTGTGCAACGAGCAATACGGTCCAAAAGTGGTTTCTTAATGTTCAAGACAAGTGAAATATCCTTTGTGAGAAGACATTCTTGTGCACATCTTGACACTGACTTCTCTACTAAAAGAACATTAGGGTGGTGAGCTTCAATCTTTGCAACTGCCATCTTCAAATGATCCATTTCCTGGAAAAGGAAGACAATGCTCATAAATGATAAAGCAAAAGACTGGAGAACAGACATATGTGAACAGAGTTCTATTATTAAAGTTGGATGAAAAGCTAAAATATAAACCAGAACCTGCTGTAGCAATGTATCAACACTTGACAAGAGGTTAGCAACTCGCTGATACTCCAAAGCGCCACCAAGGATTAGAAAACGAGGTTTACTAATTTTTGACATCATTCTCCGATGAGCCACATTTTTCTTACAAACAACTCCTTTCACTGCCATGCTAGAGAGGAAAATAAATTCTAAACATAAGAAGGTATCAAATAGAAATAAAAACTAAAAAGGCAGGAGAGGCAGAGTATTTGCAACAATATGTCCATTGCATCATAATGTCGTGTTAAAGTTTGATACCAAGATATGAACTTGCATTTCAATCCAGGGTATAAAACAGAACATTATCTCACTACAGGTCCACCTGTAGCTTTCAAAGGATCAATCCCCATTGAGAAGATGGCCAAGGATGCATAAGGGGAATACTACCAGCGACTGTACAGATATTCAGGGACATTGACCAACCAAAAACTTAAGATGACAACATCAAATTTGAAGAATTTCCATTACAAATTGTAAGAGAAACAAATCTGAAGAGTAGAAAAGCACAAAACTATGATAGAACTAGCATCTCCAGTGTGTAAAATGCTACACAATGGAAGCTAGATATGTTCCGATGGCTACGTGCAAAGTTGGACTGAAAGAAGTGGGGTCAAATTGAGTAAGGAGTTGACTAGTTTATTTTATGTATTACCTCTCACTGCGACGCCCACAAGCTAGGCACTTAACCTTCACATATCCACCGGGATCCATTCCTCCACCGTTGCTTGTATCTGGTTTAAGATGACTGGCTACTTCCCAGGACAAGGTTGTTATTATATGCAACCAACCTTCTTTATCATCATCCTCGCCAATATGTAGGTTTTCAACTTGTAAGAGTTGTGACACTAAAGCTCTAAAGTGCCCTTCCACTACATATTTCATAGCCTTCCGATTATCCTCACTTGATTTCTCCCTACCCCTTAGTTCCCCGCTACCAAAGCTATTGGAAGGGCGTAAATATCCCCAATCCCCTGTAGTCCCATCATCTTCTTCATCATCATTATCATTGAAGAAAAGAGTTTCCCTGTCATCCTCTTCATCTTCTGGTTCAGGAGGTAGCCAAAGTAGCCCATTGTTCTCAAAATCAAAAGGCTCGTTATCTGTGTTCTTTGTGGCATATGGAGTAGTTTCACACTCATCACCATAAGCGTCAGATGGTTCTACAATATTGTTGATTCCATCCGCACCTTTTGTGTTAAAATCCTCTGTTAACGATAAGCAACTTGATAGTTGGTTATCAACAATGTCTCCTCCATGATGTGCTTCAAAGTCATCAATAGATGTGGAACCACAATATTCATCCACATAAGAGAAATGCCTTGCCTGCAAGCCTGAGCGGTAGATACCATAACAATCATCCTCATCATCATCACTCCCAAGACTGCAACAAAAGAAACAGGCAAAGATCTATGGTAAAGTATAATCCATTAAGATGCAAGAGAATCAAGACACATAATATATAACATGAAAAGGGTATCAACACATTATGAAGATGAGGGTACAAATAAATGAGGAATGAATCGAAATTCTTCAATGAACTTTTTCTTTATCTTTTCTCCTTGCATTTTATATATCATCACCACCTTTATTAATTTTAACACAAAAGGCAGCAGACTTCTATAATATTAGTTGTTACCCACATGAACCATATATTAGTTGCTACGTCAACTCAACAAAAAAATATACCTGTTCATGCAATATGCATAATGGGTAGGAGACGAGTGGAATGCAACTGCAGAGGGATCTTTACTCCCTCTGTGTGGCTCATTGTCCTGCTCTACTATTGTTGTATCCATCTGTCCAAACTTCTGAGGACTGAGACAACAACTGCGCGACACACAGTGGTATGGCCCAGTTGAATATTGAGTTGAACCAACTGTACTGCTATTGTTATTACATGTAGAGCTAGAATTTGTGCTGGCCAAGCTTGCTGCAGAAGGTGATGAAGAGAGGCCAGAGGTAGCCACATTGGACCCATTATCAGTAGCTACCAAATTATGCTCATATTGCTTAAAGCAATAATTACAGACCCTCACTCTTTCTTTGTCTTCATAGCAAATCTTTGGGTCATTAGATAGGGAAAGAACTGCTTTAGTCGTACACTTGGCACAAAAAATGAGGCCACAAATGCGACAATGATGCCTTCTATTAAGTACTGTGAATAGGGAATCACACTCGTAGCATACCCTACAGCTCCGATCAGGCATCCAAAAACCTCTAGACAAATTTGTAGCCTCGCTTCTCCCAGAAATCAAGGATTTCACTTTGCAAACCAAATCAGGTAGTTTATCGTGGGGGGAGCCCATCAACTATAATTTTTCCACCCCAATTCCAAAACATTATGAAACAATCGTGTGATTCTTCCTCACCAATGTAGAAGAATAAAATCCTGACAAAATTTGCCCCTGGCATGTAAGGAATCCCCTGTCAAAATAGTTTCAAAGGCTGGATTAGGATGGAAAATGGATAACCTAGTATAAAGCTAACATGCAAATAGAAATGTGAACAAAAATAAAAAAATCAAATAAACACCAAGCAGTTGTCACTTTCATAACCTAAACTATCAATTGAAGTTCAAATTTCCAACGAGAAAAGGGAGAGGGAGAAAACTGAATCCAAGGAAGAAACTTTTTGAAACCGAGAAGACTAAAGCGGAACCAAAACTCGAATAGCAAGGCAGAAAAACAATACACTACCTGAGAATTCTTGCACAAAGACACAACAACAATTCCAGGAATTCACCCATCTCCTTAAACAAGGCTGCAACATTACAATCAAAAATTAAGTTACGAGAGAAAGGGAAGGGAATTAGTGGATTGAAATGCCAAGTCTAATTACGAAAATGAATACGAGTTGACAAACAACCCACAAAAAAAAATTCAAGTACCAGCCAGCCACAATCTCTGAAATCCCAAGGCTCGGTGCATCCAACAGGAATTTCACACAAGAAGGAGAGAAAAGAAAAACCCCTGATATGAGAAACTCACTGCAGAGAAGGCAACAAAAAGTTTCAGGGAGAAGACAACAGCGGCAGGCAGGCGACATCACAATTGGGGCGGTGATGCTTTGCTAGGGCATATATTTGAACGAGAAGAGGCAAAAGAAAAAAGAAATAGATACCATCATAGCAGAGGAATTTAGAAATGGAGTGGGGAAGGAGCAGAAAAGGGAAAGTAAAAGAACAAATAGGAATCAGATCTCGTCTCCGGTTGCGCTAATATCAAGAGCTCTCAACAAAACCCATTACCGTTGTTCTGAAAGTTGTACCGGTGGCAAGCAGGAAAGATTGCTCTGTATCTTATTTGGATTAATTTCTGGTGAAGAGAAAATATTTAAATTTCATTTTGTCCCATTGTCCTAGTATTTCAATTTCTTCACGTAAATAAATTGTTTGGTTTTTTATATAAGCAACACCAACACATACAAGTAATAGATATACATAACATTAAATATAAATAAAACACCCTATGGCAAAAAAAAAAAAAACTAGAATGAGGTAAGATGAAATCCTATTTAGGAGATGTTATCATGACAACCTACATCTACATCCTACATTTTTTTAAACGGATGATCAAGATTGTTTTGGGTAGTTCTAGAAATAAAATAAAAACTTATCGTATTTGATTGCTACGGCTTCTATATACAACTTTCCACCTCTCTCTCTCTCTCTCTCTCATCCTAACAATTCTCTCTCCCCATCTTCCCTCTCTTCCGCTCTTCCTATAGAAAAGCATCACTAGTCTCAACCTCAAGAGTGATGATTTTGCCGGTGAGCGTCTTCACGAAGATCTACATCTTTTTTCTTAATGCCTTCTTTTGGGCAAAGTTCTTAATTGAGATCATAACTCAGGTGTCCAGAAACCACCACCAAGTAATGTCAACGACAAATAGCAGTAGAAGGACAGAGAAGAGGGAAAATGTCGCTGACAGAAAAAGAAGAGTATCAACGACGGATAAGAGCAGCAGAGGTACCGGGCTCCACCTCCGGCACTCAGTCTTAGCCTCTCCACCTCCGACTCTCAAATACCAACATCTCCACCTTCAACTTGGGGTGTCCATTCGGGTTTACCCGAAACCGACCCGATTAGATATATGTTCGTTTTTTGGGTTCGGGTTTGTTTTGGGTTTAGAGTTTTTCGTGTTCGATTTTGCTTTTCGTTTTTTCGGGTTTCAGCTGAAAACCTCCAAGAAATAGCACTCAACCCGTATTCTTAGGTGTTCGAGTTTTCGGGTTTCGGCTTTGCTTTAACCGAAGTCGATAAGGAATTTTCGGGTTTCAGGTAACCGAAAACCGAAAGTCCTTATCGGGTTCGGGTTTGGTTTTAGTGATTTCGGTTTCGTTTTTTCGAGTTTCGGTTCGGGTGACCGATCCCGACCCGAACGGACACCCCTACCTTCAACACTCAATCCTAGCCGACAACGAGATGTGGTTTTTTTGTGATTATTGGTATTAACTTTTCGTAGTGATATTGTTTTTTATTAGTATTGATTTTCATGTAATGATATTGCTTTTCGGTTTTGGTTTTATCTTATTGGTATTGAGCTTCATGTATGATATTCGTTAATATGTACTAGTATTGGTATTGGTTAAATTCTTATTGGTATTGGTTTTCTTGTATTGGTATTGATTATTGTGTTATGGTATTGTTTTTTTAGGTAGTCAGAGCAGGGGCGGAGCGAGGATTTGGCGGTCCCCGCCGGGGGAGGGAATTTCTTACTCTATAATAGAAAAAGACATTAAAACTGAAAAAATAATAAAGAAAACATATATTTTAATATTATTATAGATATAATTTTATAGATGGTTCAAGTAACTCAAAATAAGTTTTAAACTTCAAATTTCTAACATGATAGATTCAAAACCGTTGATTTTCATTTCAAGATTAAATGAATATTATGCTTTGGGTTAGTGAATTGCGGATTGGAGTTCACCAATTAGGGGTTAGGGTATAATATCATGCCCCAAACTCCGGTTAATTCATTGTCTAAATAGCAAAACTCAATGGGCGTACGGTAGGCTAGGGTACGTCCGGGCGTACGCTAGCCTTTGCCATATATATATATATATATATATATATATTAGGAAATAAAAACACACCAATTAAAATGTGTTTCAATGTTGTATGTCGTTTCATTTTCACTCAAAATAATATCTACACTAATATCATTACATGTTCAATATAGCTTAGGAAAGAAACAAACAAATTAATAGTACTTTTGTAATCCATTCTATTTTCAGAATAAATATCTACTTATATTAGTATTTGTTCAATGTTGGTAAAAACAAAAATATAAACTATTACTTTTGAACAATTTCCATACATACATTTGGCTAGCATCATGATTTGATCTGTTGACCCAGGAGTTCTAGGAACTGAATCCCTTCTGTTGGACTACTGTGAATTTTATGGTATCTTGGAGCACACTGTTCTGGTAATATTAATTTGCTTTAGTTTGTACGAAAATTTCATGTTGCTCGAAATTTTACACGTAACTTTCGAAATTCTTGGGCTCCGCCCCTGAGTCAGAGGAAGTACAAATGGCAGTAACCGAGGAAGAAAATGAGGTAGAAGTAAAGAGAGGGGGTAGGGAAATAAACTGAAGAGTTTAGAATTTATTTTTTTAAAAAAAAATTAATTAAAACAATGGAATTTATACAAATGCAATTAATAGATATTTCCTTTTAAAAAAATTAATGTCTAATTTGTCTTTAATTATCATGGTGACAATAGGTAGTCACCGTATAACATATGTTCGATTTTAGCTGCCACATCAATCAAGAATAACAATCAATTTTATTACTAGGCATCATCGATTTTACAAATTTTGGTTATATTTTCTGTCAAATTCTAACACTAGCTCTGTGTTGTAATTTGAGCGAGTTAACATACATTTACTATGTTTTGTTGTTGCCAAAGGTAACATAGCCTAGTGGTGAAACCACTGGACCAATTGAGCTCTGGATGTGGGAGGTCCTGAGTTCGATTCCCAATGGCGCCACTTGAGCGTTCCCGGTGGCACCCTTGGTATCGGAGGTGAAGCCTCCCCGATGTTGGTAGCAGAAAGCCTCGGTTAGTATGCAAGTACCCCCAATGGTTTAGTAGGCCCGTTGTCACTTAAGCGGTAGTCAATCAAGTGGGTAGTTCGTATTATTATCAAATCTGAGCACCTGTTAATAACATTGAACCTCCCTAGTGATGTTTTAAATGTGAGGATTCTTCCTCTTATATAATTTAAGACCTCTGAATAGTTGAAAGTATTAGTTCTGGTGCATATTTTTCATTTTTTAATTGGATATATGCTCTACCAATGTCATTGATAACGCCTAAATTGGTGTTATTTACCCTTCATATTGAGATTTGTTTCGTGTCAATTCATGTGCACAAATGTTTAAACATCATCAATTGCATACCTATTCCGTTCCTATTTGAATTCCATGTGATTTTAGGGTGTGTTAGACGATATAGGTACAAAACAAGGGGTGTGTTGAATTCAATGCTAATTAGGTACAAAACAAGGTCACAAGTGTAGCAAGGGGCAGAAGACTGAAAATCGTGGCCTAGAAGTAAAGATCACGACCGAGATCTTGGACCGCGAAGTCAGCTGAAGATCGCGGCCTTGAAGCCCAAGATGTACCCTCTGTTTTGATGGCAGGAAACAGAGTAAATGTGGAGGGGAACATAGTCATTTTTTTTAATTATGTAGAAAGCATAATGAATTACAATCAAAATGCGATGTGGTCTAAATCGTACCAAACCGTTAATCTATGCAGTTTGGTTTGAACGCACCGATAACTTAGCGGTTAAAGATACTGTGTGCTTCGATTAAGATGCGGTGCGGTTTTATCAATACGGTGTGGTGCGGTCCGAACCGCACCGACGCTCACCCCTACCTACAATCGTGCTTCTCATCTTCATTAAGGGATTTCAAAGAAGTACTTAGATAGACAAGCATCGAGTTTGCAAGCTACGCATAGCTCAAATGCGTAAAAGAAAGAGCGCGCTTCATGGGAGTCAATCCATGTCTGACGTTCAAGGACAAAAAATAGAAGTGTTAGCCAGAGATAACCCAAATTTCTATGCTTTATCATTTTATTTCTGTTACCTTTTTTGATTTATCTTGTTTCTTTGTTTTTCTCTACAAAATCGATGTTGGCCACTTATTCATGCTCTTTCTAAAATTTATCGACATTCGAAGTAACTTTGTTCTACCTTCCTTATGACACTCTATTTATAGTGTTTATCACTCACATGTTTGATACATTTTCCACTTATATCAATGAATCATTATTAGTTTATATTATATTTTATATGGAATTCGTAACTGTTTGATTAATGAGCTTATGATAGACCGTGAGTGTGTTTTCTATTATTTTAGGCCCTTTTGGTGTTGTTTTGTGATTTTTCCAGGAGATAAGGGACTCAAGACGAATATGGATCACAAAGAAACCCAATGAATCAGAAGGAGTTAGAGAATACAAGTTCATGGGCTCAAACGGATATGGATTTTGACACCTGAAACTCAAGTTATGGACGAGAGAATAGTATTTTGAAGAGTAAAAACAAAAGAAATAAAAACAAGATAAAGTTGAAATATCAAGCAATAAGCAAGTTCAAATAAGTGAATCCATCTTGTTTCCTGCTTTTAAGTGTCTCTTTAATCACAAACTTTTTGTCCTAGATTTACTGCTCTGCATGGTACTAATACGAGGCAATGTTCTTACTGATGTGGTTAGATGTTTTATTGACTCTAGTTGACCATGTAGTTTTCTAGGCACTCACTACATATGATCAAAAGTTACATGTGAGTCGTATGATTTTGAGTATGGTTTGCTTGGGGACAAGAAAAGTTCAAGAGTGGGATAATTTGATGACACATAAAATATACTTTTTCATCACCTGATTTTATGGATGTGTTGCATCATTTTTCATACCTTTAGCCATTTTAACTTTGATTTGCTTGATATTTGCTCAAAAGTGTGATTGATAGCCTCTAGGTGTGTTTTTACACATTTGATGTCTTTTTTGGGTAGTTTTGGATATTTTCGAGCCAAAGCATCATAAAGGCTCATCATGGCATGAGAGAGGCCGATAATACGAGCGTCTCATATCTAACAAAGTGGATTCAGATGTCGGATGAGTGAGATATGGCCCATAAATGTCATGAAATTTAGTCGACCAGCCATAGAAGCCCAAGCCCAAAAATGGCATGAAATTTAGTCGATCATAAGTCCAAATGGCCCCAAACCTGCCACTTTTGGCGATGTATATTAATTTGACTTCATCAGAGCAGATATTCCATCTTTGACCCCAATCAAGAGATATCATGATTCCTCAAAATATTCCTTTTTGAGAGATTTTCTCATAGAACGCTCTTGGAAAACCTGATTTGGGAGCTTTATAATTAGACCTCTTGAGTTCCAATTGAAACAAAATTTTCATGAGGGGTTACTTGCCTTCAGAGTAGCTCCAAACCAAAAATCATCCAAAAATTTTGAGGTTCAGAAAATGCTGCAAAATTTGGCGGCCATAATGACTATTTTCTCAAGTCACTTCTAGTCTATCCCAAACTTATGCATCTTTCATTTTATTTTGGGTAATGTCTATTTTTTATTCAAATCTTTTTCGGATTCTTTTATATTATCCAAACCTATCGGAATACTAAAAATTAGCCAAATGTTAACTATTAGTTAGCAATTTTGTTAGTAATATTGAGTTGGCAACATGATATTGACTTGGAAGAGACTTATGAAGGTCAACATTCTAAATTTTTAGTATTTTAACTAAGAAAAGAGTTACAAAATTATTAACGAAAACGTAATACTAATGTTTTGATACAATATCAAAATTTTGGATAATTAATAGAATTTTAATAGGTTTGGATAATATAAAAGAATCTGAAAAAAGTTTGGATAAAAAATAGACATTACCCTTTTATTTTCTTATAAGTGGCTAGAACAAATTTTTGTGTAGGTTTGTGAACCCTAGAGGTTTCAAAGATTGTTTTATGTTGGTTTTATAATAATTAGTGTGATTGAATTGATTCCTATTCTTATCGTTTATTAGCATTGCTTATATGAGATTGATTGGAAATGGCTTTTCATATGTTGTTAGATCACCAATGCCAATGCATGGCTAGTGTATGGATTGACAGGATTGTGTAGCATAATCATGACAATAATCAATGATATAACCCGCATGCTATTTCAAGATCACCTTGTCATTCTCTTGTAGTGACAACAAGTGCATAGGATCGGAATAACGATTAATAGATAGAGATAGAAAGTTAAAAATCAATTGATAATTTGAACTCTATCTACAGTAGATCACCCATGTGTGCATTATTCATACACGATGGAGAGAAGAGGTGCAAAATAATTTCCAGGCACAATCCAAGCTAATCCAACTACCTTTATGGACATGAGTTAATGAAATGGGGAGAAGAACACATAAAGATGGAAGGAAACCCATGAAGAAAAGCCTCCATGATGCTTGAATTTTTGTCTCCAAGCTCTTCTCTTCTTCAAGCTCCTTCTTCTTTGCCAAGGGAGAAATCCTAACTTTTCTCACTAATCTCTCTCTAAATTATGTCTAGAAAACTAGCTCTTGAAACCCCCTGGGGATCTTCTCCTAGGTATAGAGATCATAAATCTGGAGAAGTTCATGACCTTTTTCGGGAAAGTTCACGGCACTGAATTTCATGTGTATTGTGATCTAGATGTGGCATCTCTTTGCCTTGTTCACGAAGGGGGTTTGGGGGGGGGGGGTAGAGATCCTAGCTGTAATCTGGAAGTCGCGGTTGTTATCTTTTTCATGATCTCGGGGCCGATGGCCCGCAAGTGAGACTGTGACACCTTCTATTCTTTTTGGTGCTAGTCTCCTAAAGTTCACGACTGAAGGACCAAATATCTGTGCCATGAGCATCTGCACATGCTTATTCGTAGTCAATCTGCTTTATCTTGACATTGATCTCTGTTTGTCCCGATTTCCCTCCAATTGAGCCATGATCTTTGCGAAATGCGTGAAACACACACATATTCACCTAATATCAACCATGCATGTGCTACGCAGCAAAAATGGGCTATAATGCCGATTTATACACTCTTCAATGCACAAATGGGCATGAAAACACTAATTTGAGTGTGATCACCAATACACTCGTGGGTACCACTTCATTAGGTTGGGTTTGCTCTTCTAAAACCCAATGGATATTTTATCGAGTGTTTTAATGGATGCACCCGCTGGGTTGGGATAAAAAAATCTGATCTAATCGAGCCATTTCCATTCCTAATGGATGGGAAACTCAACGAGACAATAATTTTTTGATTCCTGGATCAATTGAGAAAATGATGAAAGAGAGAAATGGATAATGATGTGATCATGTAAATCACCTACGAGTAGAAAGGGCATTCACTTACCCGAACCTTTTTATGGTTTTGGATAGATTAGCGAGATTCCTCCCGGATAATGAGTATTATTCCAAACTTGGCTAAATATGATTATTTTCTCGAGCGCAGGTGGGTGTATGGTGGGAATGGGTTAGGGTGGTAACTCATTTTCAAGTTGTCACCGTGGCTACTTAGGGATCAACCATCCATATCCCGTCCCACCCATCTTGTGACCAAGATTTGTCAAGGGCAAATTCGGGAGCTGCACGCTAGGCCTGCTCGTATTACGTCCGTCCCTTCTCTCTCCTTCTTCAATCTCCCTGCAGGCAACGCCGCAATGACCGTCGTTCTACATCCACTTGCCCCCAACATCAGAAGAGAAACTGGTGTAGCCCCGTTCGCACCGACGATCACTTCAGCCGGCGAACCCACGACGTCTTCTCTGGCTGCGTTTCGTTCTTCACTCGCCGGCGGAGTCCACCCTCTCCATCTCTCCATCTCCTCGTCTACCCATTGCTACCCTCCCTCTGTTCCATCTCTCTCTCTCTCTCTCTCTCTCACTGTCGCGGTGAGGATTTGTCGTCGGTGCGACGACGACTAGGAGCCGCCGAATGATTCCAGATCTGACCTACGAAGGATTTGGTAGTGATTTAGCTTTTAGGTTGTTTGGAATGGTAGTTCCAATAATGCATTGGTAGTGTGTAGGTTGTTTGAATGGTAGGTTCATTTCATGCATTGATAGTTTTCTGCATACCAGTGATTCTGTGCTATTTGGTGTGGAATGATAATGTTCATTTGTCATGGTAGCGTGTATGTTATTTGGAATGGTAGGTTCTTTTCATGCATTAGTAGTGATCTGCATACCTGTGATATTTGGTGTGGAATGGTAGTCTTCATTTTGAATGGTAGTTTGTGTTCCATGCAACAGTAGTCATGTTTGGTGTGGAATGGTAGTGTTCATCCGTAATGGTAGTGTGTCGACGATCATCATTGCTAATCTTCTCCCCTAAGCCTGCGTTACCACTGCTGAATTCTTTTCCTTCCGTAAATCTTGGAACAAACCCCTACTGTGATTAAAACTTCGTATAATTAGTTTCCGCAATGATCTCTCCTCTTTCCCTAATTAATTGCGTTATTAAAATAATAGTTAACATTAGGAAGGATGCAAAATACCCATGTTATCCCTAGTAACCATCGTGGCTACTAAGACTAAGTATCAACCGTAACCCCTCCCGTATATGGTGACCATGGCTCCCAATAATAATAATCAGATTTTTGGCATTTATTGCATATAGATTTGCTTTTTCTAATTATGTTATCACATGGTTGGATGGAATTGTGATGTTATGAGATTGATAAATGATATTAATGGTTGTTAAATGTTCATTACATAAGGAGTTTGGATTTTTTTAATTAATGAAGAGACTTGATAAATTGGTTAATGTGGATGATTATGAGTAGTTATTTAGATTGATATAATGAGGAATTGGATTGAGGTGTAATTACTTGGTGGATGTGAATTGATGACTTGGAACATAATATAGGGTGAAGCAGATTTGTGTGTTTAAATTATTTGTTTGCGCTATCTCGTAGACTTCATTGCGTAGGTGGGAGCGACCACATATTCAGGTTAGTAGTTGACCCATTTTGTTTCATTTATAGCAAGTGTTATAAAATGGAAATGACTCTGGCATTGTAGAATGATTTATGAAGGTTTTGTTATGAGGTAGTGTCTTACACATAATTCTTTGGTTGTTGCATCTTATGGTTACGCACAACTGGTCATTCGACATGTTTAATCAAAGGAAGCTACTCATTCGTAGGCAAGCCCATCCTAGACCTAGAGGATACCATTTACTTTCATAATCTTTTTGTCTTTGTCGTGTCATTATACTTCTTGGAGGTTCAATAGAGCTATCCACTTAGTGGCAAAAAATACTCTTTCATCGAATGGTTGCTTACGTACTACCGCGTGGCATTGCTATCTGTTTAGTAACTTGATCCTTTAGGTTACTGCCTTCTTGTCTTATCTTGGGAGACAAAAAAAATACCAAGTTGTGTTTGCATTTGGGAACGAAGTCGTGAAACTGGACCGGTGACCTGGCTTGTTATATATAGTAGATAGACATTACGCAACACCACACAACGAACCAAGTGAACAAAGATTAACGCTCATCTAGACTCAGGAAATTTACTGCCATAAATTAACAACTGTGGCACGCCCACATACTAAAGCAACCGAAACCTTCTGATTTTTGGCTCCTTATTCTTGTGATAAAATCTCAGAACCCAACTCGCATTCATATCGTTACAGTTCTAACACCATTAAGATTGTGAGAGAAGATTAGGTGACTGAGAAGGGGTGCCTTAGTCACTTTATTAAGTTCATCTCAGCCATAAATGATACTTTTAATCTAATGGTAGAAAACTTCTAGGGATAAATGTGGTTTTAAATTTATTTTTCATAAAAAATATAATCTTGAATTAAAAATAAAAGGGAAAATGGAAATGATGGGACGACTTCTCATTCTGCCGTCAAAGGACTTTTTCCCAATCATCGTCCAATTCTCGCAAGAGAAGATAAGCTTTTCTTTTCCTCATTTATTTATTTTCTCAAAGAGATGTTTGTAAAAAAATTCCTATTGGTTTGTATTGCCTATGTTTGGCCCGACTTTTAGAACTGCTTTTCGGCTTCAAAAGCTGAAGCAGGGCCAAACACCTCTAAAAGTTTAGCTTTTGAAAACCGAAAAAACGCTTTTGTATAACATAAAAGCAGAACTCTGATTTGGAGCTTCTGTGAAAAACTTTTTTGAAAATACAATATTATCCTTACCATATTTTAATTGTATTTCAGAAAATATAATTTTATTTCATTTATATCATTTTAAAAATAAAATAAATTATAAAATCATATTATTTAATATAAAAGAAGTCTAACAAGATCCATTTTGAGTATATTTTATTGTTTATAATCATTATTCATAGTTTATATTATAAGTTATTTATAGTCACTTTACACAACCTCTCATATTAAAAACCACTTTGTAATAAATTTTCAACCAAACACTCAACTGCTTGTTTTGAAAAGTACTTCTCTAAAAGCTCAAGCCATAAGCAGCTTCTGCAAAAGCTACAGCAAGGCCAAACTGAGCCATTATTAGTAGTTGTATTTTGTATAGTTAGTACTTTTGTATATAATGCCAGTTTCATTTGTATACTTTTATGGTGTGATTTTGTATACTTTGTATTACTCGTTTGTAATGCAAGTCATATTCGTTTGAATTATTGGTAGTCATATTTTGTATAGTTTAGTATTCTTTGTATATAATGTGAGTATTATGTTTTATATACTTTTTATAATGGGGCTTAGAGTATTTGTAGTATTAGTTTGTATGCTTTTGAAATATTGGTTTGTAATAGAACTATTATCGGTTTGTGCAACAAGTATTTGCTATTTTGTACTGTAAGTATGCTTTGTATACCGTGTAAGTATGATTTGTATGTTTTATTATGTGGTTCATATGCTTTGTAATATTGATTTTTATACTATTATGATTTGATTTGTATTATTGGTTTGTAGTGTAGGTATCATTTTTTTTCTCTTAGTATGCCTTTTATCCATTCATTTTATGATATAGTTTGAATACTTTTATCATCTGGTTTCTATACTTTGTATTGTTGGTTTTTATATTTTTATAATTCAATTTGGAAGCTTTGTAATATTTATATAGCTTATAGTATTGGTTTGTATATTGTGCATTATTGGTTCTTATACTTTTATCATGTGATGTGTATTGGTTTGTACATTTTTATTATCTTGTTCGTATAACTCGTGTTATTTGTTTGTATATTTTCATGATATGGTTTGTATACATTGTAATATTAGTTTCTATATTTTTATGATATGATTATACATTTGGACTTTGCTACGGTGACTTGCAAGTCACCATGACTTGGACAAAACGGTTGATCTTTTCACTCATATGGTCGACCTATTTGGATAAAACGGTCGACCTCTTCACTAATATGGTCGACCTATTCGGACAAAATGGTCGACCTCATTGTTGGAATGATCGACCAGAGGTACTATTTTTTATTTTGATATGTTCAACAAATGATCGACCTCTTCCACTAAAAGGTTGTCCACTATACAAAAAATTGGTCTACCACTTCCATAAAGTGGTCAACCTCTTTCCCCAAGCAGTCTACCGCTTTCAATAATTGGTCCACCTGATGAACCATTGATAGTGATATCATCATATATAATTAGAGTCTAATAATAATAGATATGCTTTCTAGTAAGAGATTTAAAATTAGTACAAAGGCTACAAGCATAGATGACAAGTTTCTCGAGTTATTGTTCTCCTATAGATTTGAAAAATGTTCCTCATATTTATTTCTTATATTTGACTTACTCTATAGAGACTTTCATCTTTCCTTCAAATTCTAATTTTTCTTGTTTCTATCCTATAGTCATCTTGTTATGGATCAACTTTGTTGCTGATACAATCCTGGAATCGATCAAATTCCATCTAGGATTAATCGTCAAAGAGGCCAAGTCAAATTGCAAAGAAAAAGCTGAAAATTGTCCAAGTATTTTTCATATTTCAGGTAGCCGACTTTGGAGGCTCGGTTCTCTTAATTGGCTCGATGAAAATTCGTGTTTGATAGCTTGTTTTGAAGATAAGAAGTTTATCTACATGATGTTATGCTTAGTAGCCCGAGAGGATTTCCATATGGTCATTTTCCAGAAATTCAAAGTTGCTATCTAGGAAAGCTGAAAACTGCTAGAATTTGGCTAAGGGTGAAAACTGGTTTGTGAAGCCTACTTTGGAACTCAATTCGAGGAGTATGGATCTGATTCGAGTCCAAAGGCTTTCACAACATGAAAATATGTATGTTTGTATTAAAAGGGAAGGAATTGGATGAAAATTGGAGATCTGGAAGGCCTCGAACGAAAGGCACGAAGTTAGTCCGAAAGCTGTTTTTCTGACAGCTTACTTGTGCGTGAAGAAAGGGAGTTTGAGTCCAAATTTTTTTTTGTCCTTTTTAGATTATACGTTTACCTTATTTGTTTCCTTATTCATTTAGGTTTGTATTAGATTTTCTTGTCTATAAATAGCCTTCTACTTTCGTTGTAAAACTTATATTATCGATTATTGAATACAAACGTGAGTTTTGGTTCATAGGCTTCTTGCTTATTGAATTGAGAGATCATCCTAGTGGATTCTAGGATTGATTGTAGCTTGTATCGTTCAGTTAGTCCCACTGTTTATGGCCAAGCATCGACCTATATTAATCGAGTCTCTTCCACGTGAAAGATTGCACGAGAGTTCCGTATCTAAACACAAAAACCCAAAAAAAAAGACCTACCTTGTTCTTGTTCAAATTCAATCAAGCTTTGGCTTGATCTTTGTTGCGTAAATTTGATACATACCCCCCCCCCCCAAGGTCGTATTAGTTGCTATTGTTGTTATGAAGATGCTCAAAAAGTAGAGTATATTTGTTATACAATTGTGTCATCTTCCACGTCCACAAATCTCATATCATTGCTTTTGTGGATTATCATTCCAGAAGAGTTAAAAGAGGGTGTTTTTTTGGACTATAATCTGCGTAGGGATTGGGTTGCCCACAGGTGATAGGATGTTGTGCTTGTACAAAAAAAATTATATTGTTTGTCTCCTATTGTCTATTATTTTTCTAATGCAAGTATGAGGTAACTTGTCATTTGGTCGACCGTTCTCCGAAAGCGGAGATCATTTGCCGAAAGAGATAAGTAAACCATTTTGCGGAATCGGTAGGCTATTTTGGCGGAAGCGGTCTACCTCCTCCAACAAGCAGGTGTAAGTTGAAGGTAAGTGTGTCACAAGTTGACCCATTGCTAGAAGCTATAGACCGGTTGCCTCAAGTGGTGGACCGCTTGGTGGAAGTGGTAAACCATTTTCTGCGAAAGTGGTCGACTACTTGGTGAAAGATGTCGGCCACTTAAAGATAATTGTGTCATTAGGTCGACCCATTTTCGAAAGAGGTAGACCATCTGACTCAAGTGGTAGACCACTTGGTCGAAAAGGTCAACTATTTCTTGGAAAGTGGTCGGTCGACCACTTGGTGGAAGAGGTCGACCACTTGAAGGTAAGTGTGTCATCAGGTCGACCCATTTACGAAAGTGGTAGACCGGTTGACTCAAGTGGTAGACCACTTGTGGAAGAGGTCGGCCATTTTCTCCAGGCATACCCAATACTTTCTTGCTTTGTTCCTGCAGGGTATCTGTTTGCTTATCTTTTTGAGGGTTTGTACCTTGTTGTGTAGTTCTAATTCTAAACTCAATTGCATCCCCCACCAAAAGCGCAAGTAATTGGTTCAAATAAAGAACTAACCAAACTCTCTTGGTTGGATCTCAAACATGCAAAAATTCATCCGGCTGTCACAGTGAAACGTCAATGGCCACAACCCCGTTTCCCAACCCAGGCAATGCTTTAATTTGTAGGCTGAAACATATACAACACATCCCTTATCTTCAACACCCTCAATCGCTCTCACTAATCAGGTTAGTTAGAGATTGTATATAAACAATGTTAGTTTCCAGTTTGTGATTCGAAGTTCATGATGGACATTTTTATTTTTGTGAGGAGGTGTTAGTTTCCAGTTTGTGTTGCGGATTTTTTTGAATGGATGAAGCCAGTAGATACATAGATAAGGGTCTTGCTGTGGACAAATAATAGATTAAGACCATGTACTAGTACTACTATGACAAATACAATTTATCAAGTTCATATTGGAGTTCTCGATGTGGCCTTAGGTGTTACCGTGAGGTGGTGAATTATCAATTCATCTTGAGCTATTTAACTACTATAGAGCTACTAGAGATATTTATGATTGAGATGGCATAATTTTGTGGCCATAGATTGGTAAACGTTCACATGGAAAGAATATATCCATTAACAATCAAGCTAAAGATGTCTATCACCAAACCCCTACCATTGGTTGACCTGGTTGGTGTTAGTTGTATCTACTAGGTATTAGTGCTCCTAAACTTCTTTTTCTCTTCTAAGGATTGTGTTATTAGTGAACGCCAACCAGAAGGCCGAGTACATATGATTTTCAGAGAATACATATGTTCACAGCTTCCGTATCACCATGCCACCAGATTGAGGAGATTTATTGTTCTTCAGATTGTGGAGAGTGCATAAGATAAGATAAGCATCCAGTTTGCTTCCTCTATTCAGGTTTGTTCATCAAATCCAATTCACCCTTTCTTTTGGATTTTACTTATTGCACACCAGATTGATTATATGAAATGAATGATTGATTGGTTTATGATACACATCCATAGGGAAGGCAACACAATATGGAACTCTCAAAGAGGGCTTAATGTTTGAATGTTCGACTGGTTTATCCAGAATGTTAGATAACTTCCTGTTTACCTTTCTAAGATATGAATCTTACCGTTTCCGGATTGCTTTTTATCTTTCAATTTTCTTCTTCACCAACATGCCCAGTCTTGGACTCTCTCGAAAGAAGCTCCCCTTTGAAATAACAGTAGGGTTAAATGGTAGAGTTTGGGTAATATTCTTTTCCTGCATACTTTTTGTTACTATGGCGTAAATGTGTGGGACTGAGTTTGGGCATAAATATGATATGAGACTATCTACATGGCAACCTTTCTTGCTAAAGATTCAGTTACTTTATTGTAAAACTCGATCTTCTTTTCAGGTCCTAGATTTTAATGCATGCAGCCAGCAAATGTAGAGAGATGTATACATCGGTGTTTGTAATTGATAGGTAGAACTTTGTGGTAGTAGTTGTAATGGTTTTTACCTTGATCGTATTGGTGGAAATAAAGCTCTCTTTTTCATCATTTTTTTTTTTTGGATTTTATGGTTCACAAATTTACTGACTTACAGCTACAGGTAAATCAACGTTCCATAATAGATTAATAGTCATCACCATGTGTTCAGTTTTGTATGTTCCTTTCAATTACAGATATACACCATGAATATTGTGCTTTCTATGTAAGAGTCATTAGCTCTGGATTTGGTCTTTCAATTGGTAAGTTCGCCCCTCTATATTTATATACTGGGTTCGAATGCTTTTGTAAGGTAAATGGAACTCTCCTCTTTGTTTACATTAGCGACTCCTGGCAAGCCTACATTTCAATTGTTAATTGATTTTAGAAGTTGGTTCATTGTTTCCAAATATAAATCAAGGTTAATTAGCTGGATCTATATAATTGGTTGTAAAAGTTAATATTTTTACAGCAACATTTGTTATTGACCCCCGATCTCTCTTCCTCATTATGTTTGAGATCTGTTCAGTTCTTTGGATCATCTCAAAGGTTTTTTTTAAGTTTATGGTTTCACATTTTGTCTACAACTATCAATTGTGTTGGATTTGTATTCTGCGGCATGGTTCATTTACATACCTTCTCTCTGTACTCAATTTCTACCTATCAATTATTAAACTCTATAGTTCATACATGAATATGCTTTTCCTTTTTATCTTGGGTAAATACAATATTATAATCAAACCTTTCATTTTAAACAAAATAATAACCAAACATTTTCGAAAACAATTTAATAGTCAAACCGTTAACTTTCCATCCAGTCAATAGTTGGTTGACTCTGACGTGGCAGTTTAATAGTTGTGTTGGATGTTAATTGGTGACATGGCAAAGAGTTAATCATTTGATTGTACCACATGGATATTTATTAATTTATATAAATATTATTTTTAAAAATAAAATAATAATAAGCAACCTCTCTCTCAGACGAGCTTCCACCGCCGCTCGAAATCCCCGAATTGGTAAAAGTCTCGATGGGGCAGCCTCTCTTCCTCTTCCGCACGACGTCTGAGATTTCCCAATCACTACCAGCCAGCCTCTCTTCTCTTCCTCGGGACACCCTCTGTCTCCCATCTCCTCCACTGTCGGTCACTCACGGTGGCCTCTTCCTCTCATCTCTTCCCTCAATTAGCATCTGAGATGCAAGTGGTGGGGAATTCATTCCCTCTACGCACAAACCCCTTTATCTTTATTCTATTTCAGCTTTCGTTTCAGTCTCTCTCTAAGCTCCAAAGACCAAAATCCCACCGATTCAATTTATCAGTTTGCTCTCTCGAAAATGACCGATTCCGAAGGAACCGCCACCACTCCCGCGGCCCAAGATCCGATCTCCACCCCGCCGCCGAAGCAAGCGGAAGATAAGATGATGTTGCCGCCTGCGTCATCACCAGCCAGAAGGGGTATTCTCGGCATTTGACCCCTTCGCAGCGCACCCAAGACTCCGTCATTTCTCTCTTAACTAAGACCTTGTCCGCTCCCTCCGTCCTCTCCAAGCGGTAGGGCACAATTTAGAACGACGAGGTCGCCGACGTCGCTTGCTGCATCGAGGAGGAAGCCTTCGCTGCCTCTAGTGATTCCACTTCCCCGAGGACGAAGGGATAGAAATCCTCCAGTAGTGTTCAAAGGAGATCGTGTGAATGCTCGAAAAGGGGATCTTGAAATGAAAGGTTTTTCCTCGGCGACGGAGGCTCGTTTGAGAGAGAGATTGCCTTTTTTATATTGTTTATTTATTTTATCAGAATAATAATTGTATAAAAATATCCATGGGGCGAGACCCGGCGGTTTGCGGCTTGCAAGATCTCAAAAAGTTTGCGGCCTCCATTTTTTGAATCCGAATAACTTTTTGAGATCTTGCAAGTCTCAAACAGTCGGGTTCCGTCTTCGTCTCGAAAAAACGTCATTTGCCACCCCGAACGACCTTTTTTTATTTCGTCAAACTTTGGGCGGCCATAACTTTGTGCTCCAAAATCCGAATGTCATGAATTTTTTTTTATTCCGCATAACTTTTTAAGATCTACAACTTTTAATATAATCATAATTTCAAAATGTACATGGATTTCTGAAAAGTAAAGGTAAAGTTATTCTCAAGGTCCCGTATATCCACAAATAGTTCCTGTTTTGAAAATTTCATCCTAGTAAAAGTTGTAGATCTTGAAAAGTTATGCGAAATGAAAAAAAAATCGCTACGATCGGATACCCGAGTGCAAAGTTACGTTCGTTTGAAGTTTCGACCGAACTTTTGGACCAAACCGCTGGTTGGGGTGGCGTTTTGGCCCAAAACGCCACCCCAACCAGCGGTTTTGGTCCAAATTTTTTTTTTTTTTTTTTATAACCGCCCCCTAGGCCCGCGGTTTGGTCCAAAACCGCGCCCCCGACAAGCGGTTTTCGACCAAACCGCTGGGTGGGGTGGCGGTTTTTGAAAAAGGGTGGTATTTTTGGAATTTTTTGGGGTTGGGTGGTATTTTTGGAAAAAAAAAATAAACAGTGGTACTTTTGGATTTTTTTCCTTGATTCTTTGCCAAGTCACTAATTAATATCCAACTCAGCTATTTAACTGTCACGTCAGAGTCAACTAACTGTTGATCGGACGGAAAGTTAACGGTTTGCTATTAAATTGTTTTTGAAAAGGTTTGGCTATTATTTTGTTTAAAATGAAAGGTTTGGCTATTATATTGTATTTACCCTTTTATCTTCAACACAGGTCATGCTTTGGAATTCAAAAAAGTCAATAGAAATAGAATCATTTGTGGTCGTGTTATATGTTGGTTTATGGAAGAAAGTTATTTTAGATGATATATGCTTTTTTTTATTATACTCTTTATATATGATTGAACTGTACTTACCCTCTGTGGGTTCCTAAATGGTCAGAATTATGAAGATGATGATGAAACAAAGAGAAATTGGTTGTGATACTGGAGCAAAGAACACAAGGAGCCTCCACCATTGATAGAATTTTTCAAATTAAGTGTCAACTATAATATTTCGATGCATATGCTACCTTTAGTTTTCCAGTTAATGGTTGTGCCATGAATGTTGATGCTTGAGATTATTGAGAGCTCGCTTCATAGATTCATACTCGACTATAGGAAGAAGAGGAACATCTGGGAGGATTTGTAATTGAAGGGAAAAGCCAATGGGTTGCATCATTATAGTAAGAGTTACCGAAGAAAAGAAGAGGAATAGGAAAAGTTGAAGATTCATGGTTTCGGTTTGGTATGAAACCACTACAAATGATTTAGTAATGATTCATATTCAAATGCTTCGAATTGGAAGCCTTTATCTCCAAACACCATATTAAATTGCAGTTCCTCCCTCGAACAGTAAGTCGATTTTGTCCTCACTAGATTGCAGGAGCTGGGTTAGAAGACGAGCAGGGAAGCACCATTTTTTATGGTGGTTCTGTCTATTAGGATTACAAGAAGTTGACATATGTGTTGTCGTTGAAGGAAATGGTTGCATGAGTAGTTGCGGTTAGGGATGACAATCGATCGGGTTGGGGCGGGTTTTGCCAAACCCAAAGCCATGAGTTTATCCGTAAAAAAAATTCGGGGTAAAACCCACCGGGTTTGAAAAACTCAACCCCAACCCGCTGGGTATCCGCGGGTTCATGGGTACCCGTGAATTTTTGTGATAAAATATTTACAATAACAAGTTTCTTTCAAAATAAAAGTCTAACATCAATTTTCTCATAGAAATTATCCATACAAAAAACACCAATCTAGAGCATACAAACAAACGGCAAATTATCAATACAAATTGTTCAAAATTAAAGATAAACATCTATAAACAACATGATTAATTGAAAGTTCCTTCCTCCTTGTCAACTAAATTTCTTCACTCTCCACTCCATAATATCAACTTCATTGTACATAATTAGAAAGAACAAATTAGACATGTCTCCACAAACATAAAGAAGATTAGTTGTTTAAGAAAGATATATTGCTTAGAATATTAAATAACCCAGAAAAATTAATTATATGGGTGTGTGCGGGTAACCATGGTGCGAGTTTATCTAAACCAAAACCCAACCCCGTGAACAGTGTATCGGGTTTTAACCCAAACCCGCCCAAAGCGTGTTGACGGGTTTTACCCGCGTTGACCGGGTTGGGTCCGGTAGGGCACTCGTGGGTTCGGGTTTTGTTGCCATCCTGAGTTGCGTTGGTGACTTCTTGCTAGAGATTCAATGATGTGTGTGGAGACTGTAAAGGGGACATAGATTTAATGGAATTCATTGGTTGAATTGATTAGAAGGTGAAGTGAGTAGACTGCGATCCAGAGGTCAAATTTGATTGCATCGTCAGTGTTAAAGATGATAAGAAAGACGGGAACGATGGTTATGGAGGTCCTGGAGGAGAGGGTGGAGGATGAAGTGTTTAGAAAATAATAATTAATCATAGTAAGTTAGCTTCTAAAAAAAGAATTACTAGCTACTTCGTAATATAACAATCAATAAGTACCGCAAATATTACTATCAAATTATAAATAAACTAATTAAAAGAAGGTAAAATAATTGAAACTATAAATGAATTGATTAATATAAACAATAAAATATTATGTAAATATTAATATGGATGACCACTACATTAGATGCACTATTGGGTGTCACATGTAACCATTCAACCCATTCAAATTCCACATTCATTCTCACATTCATGTATATTAATGGTAAGAATGTAGGGAGTTATATGATATGTGCCTATAAATAAAGGATCTTTTTGCACTAAGGAACACATGAATAAGAAAGCTTTATTCCCCCTCTCTTCTAGTGTCTCTACTCTTACTCTTGCGTCTATTGCTCTTCCTTGCTATTTCATAACACGTTATCAGCACGAAGCTCTGCCAAAGTCATGGTTGGTCATTGTCTCTCTACATAATCAAATATACTTGAGTAAGATCACAACACGATTAAGGTATGCAAATTTTCATGTCGCTTCTTGCTAGTATGTTTATCTATCTCATTGTCTTTGAGAGATTATTTGATCTTGTTATTTGTTCATATTATTTTATGAACTTATTTTATATATGTCGATCTTGTAACATAGAGTTGTGCTTTGACATTATCAGATAATGAAAATTGCTCCTGTAGTAACAAAATCAATATGGGTTGACTTATCGATTGCTACATTGGACATATAGAGAAATGAAAGTCTAAAGATCTCAATTTCCCCCGAAGTGGAAAAATGAAGAAAAATGTGTCAAATGAAGTGTATTTGGTAACAAAAAATGTCAGGAATATGAGTTACCATTATGGTGAAAAAATCATTGATCTTGTACCCGATGTATAAAAAAATGTTTTATTGGTCCAAGAATCATTGGAAGGAAAATGAAAATTTATATGTGCTCCTGTAGTAGCAATATTATCATAGAGGTTTTATAAAGTGTAAGCTAATTTCTTGTTTGTTAATGATGAAAAGTGTATTGGACTTGTGATGAGAAATATTATACAATTTGATCCAATGGGTGTTGTTTCATTCCAGGAAGTGAATGAAAACAAACCATTCTTAAAAGTGAACGGATTGAGACACACCATTATATAAATAGAATTTGGTGTTTGGATAACGACAATCAGAAAATGTATCTTTTCACTAGAAGTGAAAGATAGAATAATTGTAAATGAGGATGACAATTCATGTAGCAAAAGTCATGATCATATACCGTAACTTTCATATGTCAGAATGTGTTATGAAACACATATTTTATTATTATTATTATTATTATTACTATTATTATTATTATGTCTACTTTCGTATAGAATGAATATTCGCGAATGTCAATACTGGTATTATATCATATAGTATGAAAGTAAGCAAAAACTCCGTAAGAGATTGTGTTTTGTTACTTGAAGTAACTAAACAATATATTGGTGATACCAATAGTATGAAAATATTCTTATCACTATGTATATGCGCTTACAATAATTCACCGAATGAGTATATGCCTAATGGCCAAAATGTAGTACAAGAGTATGTGAGTGCTCCAGAAGAGCTAATGTTTTGAGCCGTGAAGGAACTAAACTGTCAATTGAAAATGCATTACCGAATTATGAAGCAGAACGAATATCATAATTGATATTGCATCAGCTTTGTGTTGTAAGAGAACATATACTTAACTGGAGAAATTTGTACTACATGTATATTAGTACATATGAAAGTGTAAACTAGAAGTTTACAAGATCGGATAAGTTTTGTTTTGGCATGTCCGGTCATACCATCCCGAATACAGATGCGAAAAATGATTGAGATATCTTATGGAAATTAGGTGAGAGTTTAGAGAATTCATCAATCAAAGGATTGATTATGTGATACATGCTCTTGAGGAGAATATACTCACTTGTGAAAGTAATTGAATCTATTGAGATTTTATAAAAGTGTATGCAGAAAAATATACTCACCGTGAAAATCATATATGAATTTTATGATTTTGATTGATGCATCAACTATATAGTCACATATGTATGTTATCTAACTGCAATCTGATGTTTGCGAGATTAGTTGTCGAATGATGGATATCACTTCTCTTATGAGAGCAAGCTAAGCTTATCGATCTCTTGTCGAGGCATGATAGTTAGCATATGATATCATTAATTTGCATGAAGTCAACAAGTTATCATAAGTTCCCCCGTTCATACAAATGGTTTTGGTCAGGGACCAAACATTTCGAATGCTAGAAATTTTGGGTGTGCAGAATACATCCCAATTGCTCCATCACAACACGTTATGAGTTCCAAAGAACTTATGTTGGGGATGGTGTCCATTGCAATGAGAGATTTGTTCATGACTCTTTTTGCTAATATCATCATTTTGATGAATTACTTTTCGAACGTTAAGGGGGAGAAAAGCAAACAGTTGGGCATAGATGTGAGTTGGAATCATCACTATCTCATTTTGATCCTCAAACGAAGAAACATGAACCCGAAGTTCATATGGTGATTCATGGAGGAAAAAAATGTATCGATTGCCAAACGTCTTTTACTCACTAAAAGGAGTGATTATGTCACATACCCAATTGTGAATGCTCTAATACAATTAATGTCCATATTGGACAATCTAATGAGTCCAGACAAGCGCATGAAGCATGGTAGACCAATCGGTTCCAAGGATAAAAATCCTCGAGAAAGAAAGGAGTTATAAATTAAGATGGTCAACTCGAGGATAAAATAGTTATAGAAGAGTCAAGTCATATAATTGAGATCATAATTCCAGAAGAACCGTAGGTACCTGAAAGTTTTAAAATGAAGAGATCTCAATTAATTGGCTTGTATGAAAAAAGTTAGAACCGAAGTGTATTTATTGTCGACAATGGTTTTGATTATGCTGCAGCACCGAACGTGATAGATACAAAGAGGATCAAAAGTAAAAGTCTATTGATGCATACAAAGGAATATATATTGGCCAACATAAAAGAAAGCATTAGACTTACTTGATAAAAGTTTGGGACCAGAAGTCCTTACACCTGAAGATGTAAAACTAACGGGATACAAATAGGTTTTATTCAAACGCATAAGGAAATGTGTGAAATTGTGAGGGATATAACAAAATTTCTCATAAGAGGTTTCTTGTAGAAATCTAACATTACTTATGAGAGGACATACTCTCTTGTGGTGGATGCAACTATATTGTGAAATTTAATAGTTTGACAGTTCAAGAAGGATGAATTTTGCATATGGTAGACATTGTGGTATCCTATTTATATGGATGCCTTTTGATAATGATATTTATACGAAACTCCCTGAAGGATTAGTTTGCCGGAAGCAAACATGTTACATTCTTGATAACATTTATCGATCAAATGACCAATCCATAGAATGGATTGAGACAAAATGGATGAATATGGCATATTCATTTAGTGCATTAGAGCATTTGCATTTGGCATGTATGATTGTATTGAAATATGCTTATGCGTGTGACATGTATGATTTTTTATTTATGAGAGTAGTTTGGTTAATTGATGTTGTGTGATTTTGCTTATGACCTTGTGGTATGAAATAATCGCTTGCATACAATTGTGTTACCTAAGTTTTATATTTATTTAGAAGAAAATAGTTGAGACATTATTTTATAATGATCTCATATGTTTTAGTTGATATGAACTCCACAAGAACTTCACAAAGATGGTTTGCTTAAAGAAAGAAAATTGAACTCTAGAAGAGTTTCATACAACATGGATTGCTTAAAGAAAGAAAATTGAACATGAAGGATTTAAGAAGATCCTTTCTGGATCAGGACGAGAATGTCGGAAAAATGAAAGAACAATTTTGTATGGAAAAAAATTGCATACTTTCAACAACCTAATGATCATAAGGTCACTAGAAGTGAACAAAGATCAATTTAGGCCTTGAGATAGAAGTGAATTATTAGGTCATGAAGTACCGTATGCCAATGTCGTTAGAGCGAAAATGTATCTTGCTATACTTCATTGAGTTATACTTTATTACCTATTGGGATGAAGATCATAGATGAGTAATTTGTTTACTTATGATCGTACAAGTATCTCATGGAGATTACAAAGAAATCACAATAGCAACTTCATCCGATCATGCACAATGATCAACAATTCATGAGATTTGTTATGAATTGTTTGGTTATGATTTCTGATTTAACACGTCTAAATGACTTGTGGTTGTGGATTATCTTCATAGAAAATGATCCTGAAGATCATGTATGAAGAAAATGGTCATAATAGATCATGCATAAAGTGACAATCTAGAAGATTTGTTCACTAAGAAGTTTACCATGACAATATTTGAAAGATTTGTTCACAACACTATACTTTGATGTTGTCATGAGGGGAGCATATACACACTGCACTCTTTTTTCCTTAACCATGGTTTTTCCCACTGGGTTTTCCTAGTAAGGTTTTTACCGAGACAGATTCAGATAGCGTATTATGATGATTATGCACTCTTTTTTCTTCACTAGGATTTTATCCCATAGGAATTTTATGTGATGTGTGCGCCTAATAATAGATGATTTTTTTGTACTAAGGAACACATTAATAAAAAAGCTTTATTCTCTCCTTTTTCTTGTGTCTCTACTCTTATTATGGTGAATATTGCTCTTTCTTGATATTTTTGTTTCATAACATAAATATAAAATAAAATAAAATTAATCCGACTGTGTGCTAAAAGCTAGTTACTTTTATATTATTGTTGGGAGTTCTGTCCGTTCGGTGCGTAGGAAAAGAGAGGATTTTATTGGCAAGGGAAGAAAAGAAACACAGAAGATTGTCCTTTCGGGTTTTCGTGAAATTTTCTTCTTTGCCAAAGTTCGTTCGTATGAGTTTCTAATCTATCTCCATCTAGGGTTATTTAACTCCACTCTTGTTCGCTTCCTTTTAGGTTTTTGCCTTTCTCCGATTAGCCATTCTGGGTTGCGTTTAGTTTTTTCTCTGAACTCCTCTTCTTCCTCCTCGAAGTCGCCCAATTTTGGCTGCCTGCCCTCGTCTGGATTTCTAATTCGTCTCGTCTGGGTCGCTGCTTTCTACTCTATTTCTTCCAGTTTTGTTTGGGGGTATGGATTCCACTTACTTCGTTTAGATGCGGGAAATTTTGCACTCTCGTTTTTTTTGTTACTTTCTGGAGAAATTTTTGATGTTGGATCTAATGCTTCAAATCCAATTTTAGGGTTTTGTTGTTGAAAAAGGTTGTGGTGTAGCCAGGTTCGGTTTTGTTAGGTATTTGTGCAGTCAGCTTGGTTGTTTGAGGGGGAGGTGGGGTTTCTGCTGCTCCTTGGTTTTGCTGTGTTTTGAGGGGTCTTGGCATGTATGCATGATGTTTCATGCTCAAGGTCCTTCAAGGAATCATTGCAGTCTCCTTGCGGTTCACTGTGGCACAACCTTTGATATCAACCACAATCACTCTTCGTCTCCCTCGGACGATTATTATGAACCCAGATACCCTATTCCACAGCTTGCATCTTCAGGGCGTCTCGAGGTAATAACTTGTGCGCATTATGTGACTTTACTTCGCTTATGATGTTGGCTGGTTGCCATGTCATGGTTTCTGTAAGATTGAATAGTGTAAACAAGAGTTCATTTCTGTTTGTGATTTGTTTTGAATGCAGGTTCAGGTACTGACTAACCCAACTACAGATAGCTTCAGGCAGGTGCTTCAGTCCTTGGAGCCCAACATTGTGTATCTGCAAGGGGAGCGAACCGACTATAGTGAAGAAGTTGGATCACTGAGATGGGGAGATGTTGGCTTGTCCTATCCAGAAGCCTTATGCGACCTCTTTAGTTCAACATTGCCTGACACTGTATGTTCCTCTGAAAAACCTCTGTTTTGCTCTTTACTATTTTTGGTCTATGGAGCTCTGCTTCAGTCTTTTCTAGTTGCAGAGCCCTGTACATGAAGAAAAAGAAAAAAGAGAAGAAAAAAATAATGCCCTTAGAAATTCGGGTTTGCTCATTGACTGAAACAAGTGTATCTATGTGTGGTAAATTGTTGTTTTGTGATTAATTCTTGTCTATATAGTTGTCTCATGTACAGCTAAAACCTTTCTTCTGGTCTTGTTAAAAGGGTATCACTTTCTTTAGCTACTTAGGTTTATTATTTGATTTGTACCATATTAGGTCTAGTGTATTTTTTTTTTCAGCGGCATACTGGATTGTTCTACTGACTGCGCTGTGGTATGCTCCCAGTATCAGCTTTAACTGTAATTTTCTTTCAATTGTCAAGCTTCCAAACAACAGAATCCGTAGTGTGATTGTTGCCGTCAGTTATGAAGCCGTGGAGTTCTAGCTCTTAACTAACTTATCTATACTGTTTCTGTATTTGTCTTAAATTGTTGATAATGTTTACAGCTTTCTTGTTATGCTGTACACTGTACGTGATATTGTATGATATGGTCATGCATCTAGGAGTGCTGGATATCATTTAACTGCTAGTTTCTCATTTTATAAACACAGGTGTATTTGGAGACTCCAAATGGGGAAAAGTTAGCTGAGGCACTTTATTCTAAGGTACATTCTGACAAGTGTTGTTATTCTTCAATTTTAAAGTTGTATGGGTATGTAGTCCTAGTGAACTGCCCTTTTAGGCATTGCACATTGTTGCTTGGCCTGACCTCTGTGCATGGCTCTTGTTGGCCTGATTTTTTTTTTCTGTAACAGGGGGTTCCATATGTCATATATTGGACGAGTACATTCTCGTATTATGCCGCTTTGCACTTCCGTCAAGCGCTGTTCTCTGTGATACAAAGGTATTGTGATGTACTCGACATAAATCATTGATTCCCAAAGCTATATACTTCAGCATAGATGGTGAATGATATATGCCCAAGGTTTTCAGAAGTACTAGATGATTTCCAGAAGGACTTCCCTAGTTATTGTTTTTTGGTTCAAATATTACATCTATGTTGTACTAGGTGATTTTATTTTTTCATCTCCCACCAGGAATGCTTTATCTCTTAAACTGTTTGCTTTATTATGGTGCCAACTATTTTATGGTGTAAAATCTAAACAGTCTTCTCGGATTTTCTCTCGGTCTTTGCAGTTCTTGTAGTCACACATGTGATGCATTCCAATTAGCTCATGCGTCATTCAGGCTTTACTGTTCACAAGACAGTAATGGTATCCCTTCCAATAGCCAGAAATCTTGCAGTAAATCCGGACCATGCCTGCTCGGGGAGCCTCCAAAGATTGATAT
The DNA here is from genome assembly GCA_946122785.1 of Linum tenue. Taxonomy (NCBI): domain Eukaryota; kingdom Viridiplantae; phylum Streptophyta; class Magnoliopsida; order Malpighiales; family Linaceae; genus Linum; species Linum tenue. Next base: position 45,188,960 of record CAMGYJ010000007.1, on the reverse strand, counting down.
TACCCCAGCTGAGACTGATGCGGCTGATGAGGAAGGCTCCCCTGAAAATCTTCCTGCCATAAAAATATATGATGATGATGTGAACTTACGTTTTCTTGTTTGTGGTTTACCCTGCACATTGGTACTTGCTCTTCATTTCACACTCTCTTGTTTATTGAGGAAGTAGTGTTTTCTATCAACAATATTGACATATTTTTTGATGTGTTTTCTGTTGTCAGGATGCACGTTTATTGGGATCTTTGGAGGATGGGCTCAATGCATTGTTGAACATTGAGGTTAGTAACTTTTAGGTATTCTGGTAAAACCACACATATTTTAATAGGTGATCTCTTATGACAGTTATAAATCAGACCAACCTTTTTCTGTCGCCATCTTTATCCCGATTTTCTTTTGTTCAATTCCAACTGCATTCCTCTTATGTTAGTAAGGATCCTTCTCTCCAACTAGAAGGTATCTAGCTTGTTTAGACTCGCATTTCACAATCTAGTATATGTTTTACATTTTTCATCCCTTAGTTTTTATCTACTCTTATTTCTATCTAAGCTAACTCATATATGGAATTTCAGTGAATCACTTGTTTCCTTCATTGAATGCTTCTTTGCAGATTCGCGGGAGTAAGCTTCACAATAGGACTAGGTATTGCGGAATTGGTTTTGCTAATGGGGTTTTGACATTTCTCTTTGTTTATCAGCTAACAACTTGAAACTTGTGTCCTACAGTGCTCCCCCACCTCCACTCCAGGCGGGGACGTTTTCTCGTGGTGTAGTAACCATGCGGTGTGATCTGTCAACATGTAGTTCTTCTCATATATCGCTTTTAGTCTCTGGTAGTGCACAGACTTGTTTCAATGATCAGGTAAGAGCAAATTCTTTCCCTTATGAGTTAGTGGTTTGATGAATGATTCAATGCCTTGCCATTTACTGATTCTCTCAATTGGTCCCATCTCTCTTTCTGGTGGTTTTTCAGCTTTTAGAAAATCATGTTAAACAAGAAATTATCGAGAATAGTCAGCTAGTTCATGCCTTGCCTACACCCGACGAAAGCAAAGGACCTACGTCTGAGCCAAGGAAATCTGCTTCTATTGCATGTGGGGCAAGTGTATTTGAAGTTTGCATGAATGTTCCTATGTGGGCTTCACAGGTTCGTGTTGCAGACACTGTTGCTTGGACTTTTGTTAAATATCAAGAGGTTGATGATGGTTGTATGGAAGGACTTAATTTTCATGCTGGTTTGGTAGAAAAACCTAGATTATAGATATTGAAATTCTGAAAGAATGCCGAATTGCACTGTTGCACATGGGTCTTCCAGTCTTCCATCATACTATCAGTTGTACTTGATGGAGGGCGGAAGCTTTAAACAATGATGCATGTGTACATAACTAACAAAGATCATTGTGCAACTGTAGTTACTGGTTAGAGGGCTACAAGCCTCTAATTATGTGTTCCTGTGTTTGCCTTGGGAAATACTAGATGGTACACTGAGATCATCAATTGACTTGTACATAAGTAACATAGAACATCTTGCAACTGTAGTTACTGATCAGAGGGCTTGTGAACTTTTGTTTTTGGTTCCTATGTATGCTTTATGAAATCCTAGACCGTTTCCTGAGATTCTGAATTCCCCTGTAAATTATCGTACTTACTGCCACTTGGGCAATTGCAGGTTTTGCGCCAGCTTGCTCCTGATGAATCTTACCGCAGCTTAGTTATGCTTGGAATAGCTAGCATTCAAGGGTTGTCTGTTGCTTCTTTTGAAAAGGGTGACGCAGAGCGCCTGCTTTTCTTTTGCACGAAGCAGGGGAAAGAGCTTCATATTCCAAACAACCCTGTTTTGACTAGGCCTCCTAGCTGGTTGATACCTCCTGCACCCAGTCGAAAAAGAACCGAGCTATGCCGAGAATCTAAATCCTTTTCTGGTGTAAAAGGCGAAAAGAATTTTAAAGAGAAGCTGAATATTGCAGCAATGAGGCCCATTCCTCACACACGTCGTCATAAGATGCTCCCTTTCTCTGCGTTTTCTGTGGCTGAACGGTTTGATGGAGACCAAGTGAAAGCCAACCTACTACCGGTTGCTCCTCCAAAGCATAGTTCTGGTGGGGCTACTGCTCCTGTTAATGCACACCGGAAATCAACAAGTTCTTATCAGGCTCAGCAGATTATCTCGCTAAACCCACTACCTCTGAAGAAACATGGCTGTGGCAGAGCCCCAATACAAGCTTGCTCGGAGGTATGCAATTTTCATGTGTCAACAAGTCTGTATTGGTCTTTTTCATAAACAAATTATAAATTAAAAAAACAAGTCTCTGTTGGTCTTTGTAGTCTTATGCACCATGATATGCGTGTGTGTGTGGATGCAGCTGACTGTATGTAGGGATTCAGGCCATGACGTAATAAGCTATTGATACATTTTATTATTTCTCAGGAAGAGTTTCTGAGGGATGTGATGCAGTTCTTGATTCTTCGTGGACATACTCGTCTTGTCCCTCAAGGTGGTCTTCCAGAGTTCCCTGATGCCATTCTCAATGCTAAGCGTCTTGACCTTTTCAACTTGTATCGAGAGGTTAGCCTGATATATATTTATTTATGGCATTTCGTCTTCCTCGTCTTTACCAAGTACTGAAAAAGTTAGTTGAGCAGTACTAACAAAGGTAGGATGAGATTTCTCAGGTTGTTTCGAGAGGTGGGTTTCATGTTGGAAATGGCATTAACTGGAAGGGACAGGTCTTCTCAAAGATGCGAAATCATACACTCACCAACCGGATGACAGTATGCTCCAAATTTCTGTTTCTTCTAGTTTCCATTTTGGTGTATTCTAATGTCTATAATTGGCATGAATTTTGAATTTAACTTTAAACAGTGGATTGATTTTGTCTTTTTTGTTTTTACGGTCAATTGCCGATTATACTTGGGACATAAATCTTGGCTGCTTACCAGCTGCAATCAACTGTAGCCAAAAACTACCTCTGGAAAACAATTCCCCTTCTAATTTCTGGGAGTCATCCTCTCATTTGCTATGTCTTCCCTTCTTCCTACCGTCTATCAAATGATCTTCTGTTCTGTGATGTAGTTTGAGACTCCAAAGCAATGCCTGTGGTTGATATAGTTTGTCGCAGAGGCTTGGTCACCGGTTCTCTGATGTGTAGTTGTGTGAATTGCTTCTCATCATATTTCGGTGGATAACATTTCCGTCGTTTTGTTTTCCAGGGTGTTGGGAACACACTCAAGAGGCATTATGAAACCTACCTTCTAGAATATGAATTGGCTCACGATGACGTGGACGGAGAATGCTGCTTGTTGTGTCACAGGTGTGTGTTTCTTCTTTTCTTTTTTCAACTCTCTGCTTCTCTCTCTCGCTGTCTCGCTTGCCCTTTTACTGATGTGCGAGTCATGGATGATGTAACAGTAGCGCAGCCGGAGATTGGGTGAATTGTGGTATATGCGGGGAGTGGGCTCACTTTGGCTGTGACAGGCGGCAGGGCCTCGGCGCCTTCAAGGTATTAAATTTATGGGTTCGTGATTTGGCAACTGTTTGCTGCTGTCAGTTGTATGTATGATAAAGATTTGATTGTATTTGGTGAATTGAACTGCAGGACTATGCTAAAACAGATGGACTTGAGTACATTTGTCCCCATTGCAGCGTATCGAATTTCAAAAAGAAGTCGCAGAAAACGGGCAATGGGTACTGAAGAAGAGCACAGCATGGCATTGAGAAGTTTGTCTGGGTGGTATTTCGTTACCCCTTTTTTTTGCCTCTACATAGATGTGGAAGAGAAGTTAGGAATGTAATTATTGTATTGTAACCCCCCAACCCAACACCACCATTGTTGTTTCAATATAGGATTAAGCAATTGAGAAGAAAGCTAACCCGCAAAAAGGAAGAGAAATATTCCTCCCCCCATATCTCTGTTATGTAGCATGGGAGAAATGAATATTGAGAGCTTCTTGTAGATTATAATATCGTGTTTTTGTTTCTCCTGAGATTATTAGTTGCTCGTGCGTAAGGGAATTAGATGTGTTTTTGGTGTCTTTGGTGGCGAGCGAGCCTGCTTTTATTCAGAGTAGAAAGTGGCCAGTTAGAAGAGAAATACGAGTATGATTCGAAGAAGTATATTGTATTCCTTCAAGATATCTGGCTTGTGCCTCAATCGAAGACGAGTTCATATGGTTGTATTACTCGGCTGTGGAAAGGGTTGAGAACCAAATCAGGTCGGTTGGTGAACGGTCATGAGCTCGATCCAATTGGGGGATTTAACCACCGTATAAGAATCGATCGATCTGATGTTAATGCGAACGGTTTGAAAGCTTGTAACAAATTAACCGGAGGACCGATGGAAGTCTTACAAATCAAATAAGCAAATTTTAGATCACTAAAGTGATGCCTCTACGAGACTACGATTGGCCTACCCGTAACAAAATGTAATTCACCATATTAATATATGATATATTTAGTTATACAAAGTTAAAAATTTCTTAGTTTAGTTTTTGTCAGTAAATAATTTTATTTATGAAGATCACTTATATGATCATTTAACGTTTCATTTTCGTAAAATAATAGATTTCTCTACTTGTCAAAAATAGTTATATAATTATTTAGTAGGAATCATTTATAATTAATGTTTAGATACTTTACGCATATGGGTTTAATAATAATGATAATATATATTTTGAATGTGTTTCTTTAGGGTGTTATTATGCATATCCTACCTATAACTTTTGATGATTTAATAACACATGTTCGTTAATATTGGTTCATAGTCTGGTTTTGTTTTGACAATCTCCTTTTGTAATGAGTATGGGGCATGTATGTAGTAGATTTTTAAAAATGAGAATGGCGATGGTAAAGCAAAACTATCCCACTACTATCGCTAGTAAAGAATAGGATAAATTACATGTTTGGTCAACTCACTTTATTAATTTTTTTCAAGTTTGCCAATGAAAAAATATATTTTCTTATTAGTCATTCATTTTTAAGATCGTTTCATTTTTTATCACTCGACGTCCAATTTCATAAATATATTGTACACGCCGGTCAACTAGTAACTTTGACATCAAATAGTTGACGTGTCAATATAAAAAAAAATTATTTTCCAACTTACCATCACTAATAATAATAATAATAATAAATATACATTTTAATATACTAAAACTTATTTATTTATCTACAATATGAAATGGACTTTGATCCGATGTTGTACAGAGTCAAATTTAACTTGGTAGATACGAAAGCTACCAAGTTCTTTTACTCGCGAGAGCTCTAATCAATCTGCTACTCAGAATTAGTAGATGTAACCAAGTTTTGAAATAACAATTCAAACTTGCAAACAACTACAAAGTACTCGAACGAATTTGAAGTAAGAAAGAAAGCACAAATGCAGGAAAGTTGATTAAGAGGAAACCTATGTAGAAATCGAAGGCGATTATTCAAATTATATATTTTCCCTAGGTATGATGAACAATGATGTCCATGACGTGTACGTGTGGGATGAACCAAATCCTCGTTAAATTTGATTTTTCCATTAAATGTCATGCGAGTCTTTGGTTGATGTTTAAGAGGGGTTTCATCCTATCTTATGCCCAACATTTATTAGATCTGACATGCTACAATGTATCCTACAAATTTATCTTTTGAGGAGTCGGAGTAGTTCAATCGATTGTGAATGATGGTAACGTCCGGTCTCATACAAACGCAAATCATATTTCAAGCAATCATCAACACATGAGAAGATAGCAGTGAAGTAAAGATCAATCTTCTTGACATGAATTCATCCACAAAGATAAATAAGACATCAGATAGACAATATCAATCCATCAAACTAGAATTCCACATAATTTGAACAATCAATGAGGAAAAAAAATACTAGAGATAGAGATAACACCATCGTGCTTTCCTTTTTTATCCTTGCCTTCTCTATTTTGAGGCTTGGAGCCTTCTATATAGCATATTTTAGTAGCTAAACCTTAATGAGATGGTCTAAAATCAGAGATGGCAGCTGCTGGGAACGGATCAGGTCAGTAACCCTATGGTCATTAACAATGAGTAACATGTCCACATCGGCATGATATCAGTATCCTCTCTCTCCTGGAAAGTGTTTTATCTATTCCCCTTTAATCTTTAACGGACGATTTCTCTCTTGTTTTAAGTCGAATTTTTTTTTTTGCACAGATAAATCAGATTAAATGTGCTCTTTAAAATGATATCCACTTTGATATATTTTTAGTACAAAAAAAATTGAATAATTTTTTACCAGTCATTACCATATGGTATGCTCCTATTTAATACCATATGGTAAGAAAGCGTACCATGATGGTATGAACATACCAATATGGTAAGAAGGTTGAATACATGATAATAGGAGTATACTAACTGTCATTTACGACTTTCATCATTGTTTACTACAAGTTATCACAAGTTACCACCCACATACCATAGTGGTAAAGAATGGTAATTTTTTATCCAGTATTTTTTTCACCTAGAAATTTATAGATCCAATAGATCATGATGAACTCGTTCCTTCTGAGCAAACGTTTTAAAGAACGACTTAAAAATGAAGAAGTTACCATATGGTATGTAGTTGGTAAAAAAAATCTCGAAATATATTGAAAATTGATCTCATTTTGTAGAGCACAACGAACTCGTTCCATCTATGCTAAAAAAATTGAAATCCGAGTTAGAACGAAGAAGATAAGAGCCGATTAAGAAAACTAGAGAAAATAAAATGACTTTAATTGACAACTTTTAGATCTGAATTTTCTGGACCCACTTAAATTTAAAGGTTCAAATTTAGTTACTCATCCTAAGCCAACAGCTGCTCCTTGAAAACTATGCTTTTAAAGTACTTTGGCAAAATGAAGGTTCATTTTGCTTGTCAAACCGCCATTTTGAGTTTCTGGCCACCATTTTGGTTCTCTATTGGTTCATATCGTTTTGAATGTGCTTTCTATATATGGGTCGTCAAAATGTGAAAAATATACAGCTTGCAAAAATGGTTCCTAGGCATGCTATTTTTTGTTTTGGCACATAATTTTGGCCGTCATTTTGGGTTGGACCTCAAAGTTCAAATTTTTACTTCCAGCTCACTGAGTCTTATCAGTGGCGGATCCCGGAATTCTACGTTGGGATGTCCTCTATAAAAAATTAAATTAAATTAAATATTAGAATTAAATTAAATAATTATTAAATTTGAAAATATCAAACTAATAAAAGTTTCATTAAAAGTTCAGAGGTGTTTCGTCAAATGATAAAAATGCATTCGGTGTTTATACTGCTCAACAAATATCTCTCGACATATCCTACTAGGCAAGGATATCCCTTAATTGAGTTTAACCGTTAGGTTTTGTAAATAATTTGAGATAAGAATAACATTTTACTATTATATTTGGATCTAAAACACAATAACAAATGAGTTGTAGCGTAATTTCAAATATATTAACTAATAGTGGTAGTCTCCCAAGTTTAAATCACATAAACTACTACTTAAATATTATTTGTACCAATAGGCAAACTACTACGGGAGATTGGATAATCATTTTCTCAAATTTTAAAGGTGTCTCACTACCACTTAAACATTTTTTTCTCATACGCAAATTACTATCGTACGTTGAATAATCGTGTTTCCAAATTTTAGGGGTGTCCCTAACCATGCATGTATCCGCCACTGAGTCTGATGTCTTCAGCTTGTGCAAGGTGACCCAATAGGGTGTTGTGATCTGAAAATGCACAAAATACTACCAAAGTGTAACAAAAAAATATAACACAGGTCTAGATGCTACTAAACACACATTTAAGCATATAACAAGCAATGTCAAGTTATAATGGCTAGATATATGCAAAATATAATATAGAACATGTCATAAAATGTGTGATAAAAGCGCATGTTTTATGTGTAATCGCATTTTGATATTTTTTAGAGAAAATTTTATGCATTTGGTAGTTGCTAGAATGCATTCCAGCAATACTGGTATGAAATTGTGTGATATTGGTATTTAGTGGCTTACATTCAAGTAAAAATGGTTTGCATTTCACTAGTTATTGGTATGCATCGACTAGTAATTGGTGTGCATAGCATTGTTTTCGTTAGTTATTCACTAATTACTGGGATGTATTGATAAATTGCAACTAACATGCATTTTCAGGTTTGTTTTATGCTTAAACGATTTTTCGTATCGATTCGATGATTTCCCATATGCATGATTGATTTTATTACTTGATTTATGGTATACATTCAAACAAGTATCAACAAATGCATACTCGTATTGCTAGAATGCATGCTAGTCATTATCGAATTCGTAACAGTATCAAATGACTTGCTTTTGCCCCTCATAAATATGTTAAAGTGCATCTCATATTATAGATTATAACTAATTTGGTTTTTCTATGCAAAATATCTAAAATGCAAGTTAAAACGAAATAAATATGATCCACTAAAAAAGAATGAAGAATTAATTATCTAGAAAAAAGAGATAAATGTCTATCATTGGATTAATCTAAAAACTCTTATTAGGGGTATCATCGTAATACACGGAGTGTTATCAAACTATATTTTCCCTCTCCATATCTCTCGTCATCATTCTCTATCATGTCATGAAATTGGTCTACTTACTACTTAGTTGAGTCCATTTAATATTATTAATTACATCTTGGCCCTTTTTGTATCACACAATTGACTATCGGTAGGGCCCCACACTACTACGGTCCGGGCGGATAAAATTTGTGCGAATACAAGGTAGGGTGGGTCGATCCTACTCTTATATTTTGTTTGAAAAAAATAAAAAATACAAGAAATTTTTACTTTTTACGATAAAATAAAAAGGAAAACACTTTATGAATGAAAAATATTGATAATAGAATGAGAAATTGAGTCTAACAAGTTGAAAATTCGACTCTAACTAGTTGAAGAAAAGTCAAAATAGAAGAAATATATATATACTATAAGAAATTGAGATAAAATGGGCCAAGAACGGGACGGTCGGAAGTAGATACCCATTCTCTGCCCCACGCTACTGCGGCCCCTTTGCAGGTCAGGGCAGTTTCAAATTGCCATCACTATCGGGTAATACCCGTGGGGCGGGTTCAAATTGTTATCACTAACGATCATATTGAGTTCTTGTAATCAGTCATTGACTCAAATCACAAATTTATTTCTAGTTGAAACTAAACTCAATTTCGGGGTATTAAAATATATAATTTATTTTTTGTTAAATGAAATAAGAATGTAAATGGAAAAGAATGTGAATGTAATATGTTTCTAGCCATATTCCCATTTTAGTCCTTATTTTTCTTTATTTTCAGTGTGTATTCAATCCAAACCATAGAGTTGACCGATTCCAAAGAAAAATTTATGACGTTGCTTCAACATTTCCAGCTAATCATCCACAAATTGAAGTAGCCAGTTCCAAATTCTATATCTTACCTTTTCCTTTCAATTCAAGCATATCTCCAAAAATTATAATTACGGTAAATAAATCCAAGCCTTTAATTAACATGCTTAATAATTATCCTATAAAATCTTAACCTCTAAATTTTCTAACCTCGTGAAACATGAAGATGAAGGGAGTTTACATTTCACTCTTTGTTTTTCTGGTCTCCTTCCAGGCTTTTAACTTGGCAAGTAAGTGCACATTTTCCAGCTGCTGCTCATTTTTTTCTTCTTCCGAAAGCTGCAAATCATGTTTTTTTTTTATCATGACGAGGAACCCGTACTCGCGTTCGCCACATTGCTGGCGTCCGCAACCAGGTTAATTAAACCTCGAGCCGTCGAACTAATCCGATTTCTGATTGTTATTTGAAAGATGGACAAGCGAGATTATTTTGGTGCGTACCGCGAGCAGGAGTAGCAGTTGCACAGTTGCAAGCAAATCTAGATTATGCATGTGGGCAGCCAGATGTTGACTGCGGACCAATTCAACCAGGAGGGACTTGTTATGAACCCAACACAGTTGCGTCCCACGCAGCTTTCGCCATGAATCTATATTACCAAGTTCATGGTAAAAAATCCGATTGTGATTTTTCTGGCACTGGTACCTTCACAAATACTGATCCTAGTAAGTTCACCATCCACACAGATATTTTTTATACACACCTTTGTTTTTTTTTTCCCTAATGATTTTTCAATTTTACGATATGAAATTTTATAAATAGTTCCCGGTTTTGCTATATACGGATCACTAACTTGTAATCGTTGTGACTGTGAAATTTCAGGTTATGGTGATTGCAAGTACGTTAACACAATTGGAGGGAAACTATGATGTATCCAAGCTGCTTGATATTGAACTTTCATTCTTTCCCCTCGGTTATAGAGTCTAAGTACTGTTGTTACTTCTTGACAAGTGATTGTGAGATTTTGAAAAGACAATAATATTGTAGCTTCAGAAATAATTTATGAACTTATAATAGATGGATGGTAACTTAATTTGGTGAGAGGAGGTTTCATATATACGCGTCTTAATTCTTGGGTTATCTGGATGTTGGATTATTACGCGACACAATATATTTGACCCAGATCAAAATTGATGTTGTTGTGGTTAATGTTATAGCTAGTTAGGATGACTGGAAACTACAATCATAAAAGGGTCGAAGAAGGAAAATCCATGGCAGGTTTTGGGGTGAGACGAGTTTTAAAGCAAATGGGCAAGGCGGGCATGGATATGGTGATTAAGGATGCTAATTTGAACCCGTGTCGTCGGGTATACCTGACCTGATCGCAATGGGTTGAATATTATCCGACTCGCAGTAACGTGGGGCGGGGTATGGGTATCTACTTTCGATCTGTCATGTTCCGTTCTTGACCCATTTTATCTCGATTTCTTGCAATTTTATTCATATTTCTTTTATTTTGATTTTTCTTCAACTAGTTAGACTTAATCTTTGTGTTAAGAATATTTTGTACCCTTCTAATATTGCAAATTAACAAACATACCCCTCCACTAATTTTAGTACAAATATACTCTTCTAATATTAAAAAGTAACGAATATGACCTTTTGTCTGATTATCTGTGAGTCAGCTGTTAGAGGAGCTCGAAAATGACCAAATACCCCTCACTTAGAGCGTTTTATTAATTTTTTTATCACATCCAATTAAAAATTAAACATAGCCAACCGGTCCCCTTTAATCGAGCTCCACCCTTTCGTATGCCACATCTCTCCACCGATAGATTCCGGCGGACCATTGACGGCGACTGCACCGACTCTTCCTAGCTGGCGGCTGGAGAAACGGCGACTTTCTCCGGCGAGCAAAGGTCCCCTTCAATTGAGTCTCCACACAATCAACAACCACTTTAATCCCGGCGAGCAGTGGCGACTCCTGTAGTTGCTTCTCCTGAACGACCGGCGAGCCATGGTGGCGCTGAAACAAGAGATAGACGAGAAGGTAGGGAAATACCGGGTCGTCGAGGACTCCGGTAGGCGCTGCGGATGAACCCGGAGGGGCCGATCTCGCCGCCACACGTGGCGCCATAGGGACTTCGAGTACTTACTGTTTGGGACTGGGCGGCGATCGTGCTCCGGGGATGAACTTCGGGATGTAAGTGGTACAGCTGACGGCGGCTAGGCTGATTCAGAGTTTGACTTTGGGACATCGTTTGACCTGCCGGTGGACATGACGGAGGCGAACAGTCCTGCCATTGCTCTCTGGGTTTTTTTTTTAAAGCAAGGTTGTTAAACCCTTATCGAACTTCCAGTTGGAGGCGGTCCAACCCGAATCGAGCTTCAAAACGGCCTCCAGAAAACTCGACCCTTAAAGAGGAAGAATAAGATTAGGGGGAAGAGAGGAAGAGGAACGGAGGAAGAGAAATAGTGGGTGAGTCATGAAGGTTGGGTAGATTTATTTTGTGAAAAATAAGTTTTTAATAGATATATTTTATTTCAGTCATTAAATCTTTAATTACTACTTTATTTGTATATCGATTTAGAAAACGCCTAAAATTACTCAGACCAGTCGGACCCCGATCAAACCATTAAACCTCGAACCCCTTACTTGACCGGCTTAATAACTTAAACCGGTTTGACAACCTTGGTGAAAAGAGTTTTAATTTGTAATTGGGTGCCATAAAAATTTGATAAAACCAATTAAGGGAAAGTGAGGGTATTTGAGTCATTTCCCTACCATATTAACAGTCAATTAACAGATAATTAAATAAATAGAAGGGTACATTTTGTATGTTTTATTATTAGAATGGTATATTTGTGCTAAAAATTAGTAGAAGGTACGTTTGTTAATTTAAAATAGTAGAGGTGTACAAAATGTTATTAACCCAATTAATAGACTCAATCTTTCAATTATCTATTATATTATCACAAATATTTATTCATAAAATGTCTTCCCATTATTTTATCGCAAAAGTAACATTTTGCATGCATTTTTTTCCAAATAACATCCAAGAATGGATCGACCCAACCCGAACCGCCCCGTATGGATATTACCCGCCCCGCTCTGTAGGGGAGGCCTGCCCCACGTACTACGGATCGGGACGGGTAATATCCATATGGGGTGGGACAGATATTGAGGTACCCACCCCGCCCCATCACTACTAATCGTGATGCCCAACCTGTTCTTAACCCATTGCCATCCCTACATTACGGTCGACACGATCTCTATTTACTAAAAAACCCATAACAGAACATGTGAACAAAAAACCTACAAGACAATCAGACAGATCCATGTATATCTATCAGCAAACGGCACCCAATTGTAAGGATTAAGGTCTAAATACAGGAAGGCCAGCCACAAGCACACAACCCAATCAAACTCGAATCACAAAAACCCGGCAGATAACGTAACCCCCTCTACATGAATCAGACAAAGCCATTCTTAGGTGGGAGGCACAATGTGAGAGTAGACATAAAAACCTGAACCGGCTACTTTAGCTCTCTGTCCAGGTAGGGGAGGTCACCCCCAAGGAATGAATCAGAAACTCGAGTTGCTGCTCAATCTCAAGTGACTTCAGGGCTCGCCCTAACAATATTAAGAACGCCTCTTGCAGTCGTCTGTCAACAAAAACGACATTCGTTGGCACAACTCCAGGTAAAAGTATAACTGAAAACCCCAAGGGTTCTCCATAAGTTGCAGCATCTGTTGGGATGTTTACCTCGAAAAATAAATTGAAGTTAAGACGCATGAGAAACCGTCTGAGATATGGGGCTCGTTGACTCCCTGCTATTCTGCTACTGCGCAATATGGTGTACAAGGCATTTGATTTCTTGTTGAATTCCTGCAGCGTTATTGATAACTGTTAGGTATGGCTCCACTAAAACAAAGGGAAGGGAGTACTAATATGAAAGTACGCCAGCAAAAGAGGGTAATATAATTAGAAGTGACAAATTCACAATTAAAATGCTTGTCTTTTTTCTTTCAATTTCCTTTCACAAGGAAAAGAAAAGGGGTCTGCCACTGTACTGCCTAGGAGAGTACCTCAGTTATACGTTCCAGTTCACTGGTATTTGGATTGCTCTCTTGCTTCTCCAGGCTCCAACAGAATTGCATGCAAAGCTTCATTATGCCGTCTAGTATCCTTGATAAAGAGCCAATGTCTACAAATGACTGTGAAATCAAAGCCGATAAATACCTGTATGTATAAGGAAAGAAAAGGTGAGCTATATGATAATTTACAATACACGTAGAAAAGACAAACTCTGCAAAGAACCAAGAACTACAGCCATGCAACTGAAGATTACATACGCTTGATGGAAGCCGACAAGTTCAGTGAAGTCTTGAGAATCTTGAATATGAGCTTGCAAAATATTCCATTGAGATTCTATCACGTCCACCTAACACAGAGTAGCACGCAAATTGGATACTGATTAATGGAACCGATAAGCAGGGAGTTACATGCTATAGAATCACAAAAGAAGGATATAGTAGCATAGTGAATTTTGGGCTCAAACGGCTAGAAAGTGCCAATTTATCCACCAAAGACCAAATCGTTGCTTTCTCATGTATGCACTCTAGAAGAACACTCATCATAAGTTTTTCTTTAAAAAAGTCATTTACTTCCATAGTTTTCCATCTTGTTCATCCTGAACTGTTACTTGTTAGAGCAACCCACGAAAGGCTAACAAAATTAGCTCCAAAAGCAAATAACCAAAGTAGTGAACCTGCAAGAAAGAATCAAGCTTAATTTTCAGTCTTCCCATCTTAATTAATTCTTACATGTCTTTACACGGTAATTCCAATTATAATAATTAAGTGGACTGCATCAGTGATCAGCTCAATTTTATTATTACATTGACAGCTTTCATGCACACCCTGTAACGTTTTTTTTAATATTATTTTCATGCAGAAAAGCTGACAACACAGTAAGGATTACCTACCTGGATATAAAACTGAAGATTCCGAATCAAAAATGCCATATGCTCTCTCACACGCCACAGAGGCCTAACTCGCTGCTGTCGCTGCTGAGACAATGAACCCCCCGCACTGTTGTTGCAACGTCTGGCAAAGCGTTTATGATCTTGATGCATGCCCAAAGCCCATGATTTATCCAGTTCCATCTGTGTCCTCTTGAGCCTCAATAAGTACTGGAAGATCTTAAGGTAACTAGAGTTTACCAAATGAACTATTAATCAGTATATTCAACTTCGCCATTAGAAGCAACCAGAGATGGAAAGGATAAAAAATTGTATAGCCACAGCAGATTCTTACTCGGACAGTACTTCTTGGGTAAAGAACAACTGCAAAGGCCAATTAACTGCATATTCAAGAGCAATGCCATCCCATCCATCAAGTGACATCTCAGACGAATTTGTTGGTAACCCAGAGCTAGGGTTTGCACCAATATAGGATTTCGTTGAAGTTCCAAATGAAACCATCCTATAGAGTATGAAAAGAAATTGTTGGTGTATTCAAATCAAGAAAAGACTGAATAGCAAATAACCTGATAGACTAAAATGTACAGATCTGACCGCAAGGATACTCGAGAAAAGTATTTGTCTTCCTCCCCGATTGTTTTCATTGAAGCCTGAAATCCACATACAACCAGACATATAGTTGGATAGTAACATTGAATAGGATGTTGCAAGATGAAATCAACTGCAGAAAACTGTCAGCAGTCAGAAGATTGACCAGGGAAATGTCTAGCTGAACCTACAAGCTGAAATGGAACCATAAGATCAGCTTCAGCAGTTGACTGCCGAGGTGGTAAACGCATCAAATGCCGGCCCTCCTCAAGAAAACACTGGAATACACAAACAGGCATCATAAACACTACTTTAGTTGTTTATCCGAACTCAATAAATTTAAAAGTAAGTGCAATCTACAAATACAGAAACGGAATTGCCTGCCAACCAAATGAAGATATTCAGATAAAACAATACAATAGAAGCCGAAGTCCTCATTTATCGCAAAAGGAAGAAAGAGAGGCCAAAAAAGCTAGCCAAGATGCAACGATAAGCATGTTGTCTATGAGATCAATTTCCTGTACATCTCAACAACAATGCAGATTCACTTGCCTACAAAATCCAAGGAGTTTGTGTTCATTCTCTTATTTCAAGAAAGATACTTATTTGAAACATCAAGGTTCACTGCAAAGCCAAAGATAAAACCAATTTAGTAACAGCGACTTTTGTTGGCAACACAACCCCAGACCTGAGTGGACAACATTTCTAGTAAATACAAACTAAAGCTATTTGTTTTTTACATAAGTTCCTTTGCTGTTGTCAAACAGTTAATTAGTAAAACAGGAATATCAAGCAAGAATGAAGCCGCACTATAAAGGGAAAGGGGCAATTATTCATGTCTTAAACTCTAAACTTTTGAATGTCTTATACCTGGAAGAAGTCTCCTTTGGCAAGGAGGAAATAGTCCTTAAGAGCCTTCAGGTGGCCATTCAAGTCCGCACGTACAACCACAAGCTATAGCAAGAACAACAATACATGTCAAAGGATGCTTTGGCAGATAACAAAAGGACTTGCAACATGCAGCACCTGCCAGAGATGACTAGCCGCTATTGCTCGAATGGATCCAACAGCACTCTCAAACGATCTTTTGTGAAATTCTGAGGAATCCTGCACTAAAAAAAACTTTGCTTCACTGCCAGTACTAAGCTACTGCAGTCTGATGCGACAATTGCTAAGTAAGATACAAAGGAGGTATGATGATAATGATAATTTATGGTATCCAGCATAAATTCTATTAACGATAATATGAACTAAAAATGTAAACCTTTAAGTCCTTGAGCATGAGTTCAATCTTATCAGCCTCAGAGTGCGGAAGCAATTCCTTTCCAATAAGGCTTGTACTCACAAAGGGGTCCTTCTGAATCGAAAATCGCCCCACAAACCCCTGAACCTTTTGAGCACCCCTTTTTACCTGTTGGTTATCTAATGGATCCTTCAATTGGAACCCAGGACTTGGATTCCGCAGAATGCGAATGGCTTTGCCAGCAAACAGAATTGAATCAGCAACACTGGTAGGAATATAAGAGGGTAGCATATCCTGCAAATGTCATGGAATAAGCATTCCAGTTGAAGCAAAAGTTACCTCACAGCAAGACATATTAATTTGTGGATTGAAAGCAGAAATGAATACAACTGCGAATTTGAACAAACATTAAACATAGAGACGCCAGAATAAAATTATAAAGGTCAATATTGAAGCCTAGTAAACGAGGTGGGTACCTAGATGACTGAGCAGTTAATGCTTACTGATTTATGTGTATAGGATACGAGAAAATAGCCAGCAAAAGGATTAGTTGTGTCATTTCTCACAACTGATGCTAATTCTCTGGGAGACTCAAAGTCTTACCCACTAGTCACAAGTATCAATTCTTCATCTAAAAGCAGTCTTGATGAAACTAGTGTAGACTTGTGCATAGCTAGCAACATAACTAAGGAGTTCACCTTTATTTTTGAAGCTGTCTGCCTGTCCAAACTTTATACAGGATCAGTGCAATAAACTGATAGAACTTGTAACAGGTGCACATAGGAGTACAAAAGATTTTAACACGATCCAATAATAACAGTGATTTATTTTACGGAACCGAGTAAACGAGTAATAGAATGTTATAATGTTGATAGTCAAAGAAACAACGAAGAAAAAAACAAGCAGCAGGTATTCATACCAGACAAGTATCGAATCCAGAGTGCCAATCAGTTAAAGATGCATCATCTGTTGATAAACGTGCTAGTCTATCTGATATTTCATGATCAGAGACACTGTGATTTTCCTCCTTTTCCAGCCTAAAAAATCAATGTAGAAACATCACAGATTGAAAACGGAAAAGCACAGGAAAACAACCTAACTCAGACGGGGCAGAACACGGAACATTCGATCAACAAATATTGAACCGGAGATATGCTTTGAGAAAGGGAATTGAAATAGGAAATGTTTATCATTGAAAGTTTACAACGCTGGTTGTACATACATAACTCGTGTTGCAAACCAGAATATGGATCAGTTGTGAAGTTTAAATTTGTATTTCCATGCTGAGATTTAGAATCAGTGTATATTCCTAATAATGACTCTGAATACCTTCTGATGAAAAATTCACTGTGGTGGTCTTGAAGGATTCCATAAACCATCCATGAAGCAAGTTGGTTATACATGACTTGATGGCCATGCCAAAGAAGCCTACATTTTCCCAAAGTTCAACAGAGAAGAAAGTTACAACCCTGAAGCTCTTACTGTTAGCTGATTCCACAAGGTCTATATAACTTTATTGAACCAAAATAGGCATCTCAAATACTCAAGCGAGATTGGCAAAGTAAAAACGACAACGAATTACAAAATCAAACCTTTGAACGCAAGTCTGTAATTCAGGAACCCCACAATGGCATCGCTTATGTAAGAGGCTAAGTAGATGTCCTCCTCGAAAGTCTTCACGTTCAATCTCTAAAACCAGCTCATATAAAGGTGGCAAAATGACAAAAAACTGCAAAAATGCAAAGATAAAGCGGGAAAGGAAAAACAGCAACAGATTTCCATTAATTTCTTGAACAGAAAAGGTTGGAGTAAAGCAATGCAGGTGAGGTAAGAACCTTGTTGAGCCCTTGCGTGACTGTAGCCAGGATGGGTAGGGTCTCGGACAACAACTTCTGCTCAATGTGAAGTACGGCAGACCGGTAAAGGGAGAGTATTTCCACAACCCCATTAGCTATGGCTCTTCGGTAAACGCTGGGTTGCCTTTCAGTCTCGTCCTTCGAAATCTCAGCGAGTCTCACCAACGGTGACACGTACGGAGACCTTATACAGCTCAAGTTTCGAGACTGGGAAGCGAAGCGATCAAGCTCTCTATAATAGAAACCCAATGCGATGATCCTTTCGACAAGATCCCTGTAGAAGAGCAATAACCTTCGATAAATTTTCATTTTGTTCCCATTTCGTTGTAGGGAATCGTAACTAGGCAAACCCTAGAGAAGCAGCAGTGTTGGCGGGAAAAGTTGGAGTGGGAATTGAGATCGATTGGGCAAAGTAGAGGTACCTATCGGAAGGCTGAAGGAAGGAAAGGTCGGGAGCAAGCTTGAAGGAGCGGTTGTCGGAGATGGGAGCGTCCGGCGAGAAATTAACACCGAGAGAAGTCTGCTGCTCTCTTTCGTCAACGACGAGATCGCCGGTGTAGCCTAAAAGAGCCAGCAGGAGCTCGTGCAACATTGTGAATGCTCTACGGTGGCTACTCAAAACCGCAACTTGTCGTCGTCGGTCATAACATAGGCGTTCTTTCTCTTAGCGCGGGCGGTGTTTGAAACGGGGAAACTTGTCATCCGGCGCCCGACTCACCAGTCACCTCACCTACGCTATATTTTGCAGTCTGCAATGTTTAAAAAAAAAAACAAATTTGATTGCAAATTACTATTTAGTATTTACGACCCATAATTTTGAAGAAATTACATTTTGCCTCATTGTTTGAAAATCCAATCACAAATTGCAACATCTACGATAGTGGAAGGAAATTTTGGGCGGATCCGGTCAGGTCACTAAACCATGCATAACTCAATTATGATCCGCTAGGGGTGGGCATTCGGTCGGTTCGGTTTCGACCGAACCGAAATTATGAATACCGGGTCCCCGAATTCTCCCAAACCTCAAACCGAATTCGAACCGAATTATAATTCGGTTCGGTCGGTTTAAACCGAATTATAATTCGGTTCGGTTCGGTTTTTCACACAAAACCGAATTTGTTAAAATACTTGTATCTTCTCACTTTTAAATTATTTTTACCCCTAATATAAACAATAAATATGTACTTATATGCATCATCAATGATAAAATCAATCTTTTGAACACATAAGTCATAAAACAATTCAAATATTTAAGTCTAAAAACAACTACAAACATAAAAATCCACCATTTGGAGGTTGCAATTATAGTATTTCGGTTTTTCGGTCGGAAATTCGGTTCGGTTGAGAGAACCCTAGTTTCCGAACTATCCATATTTTCCTTCCGAATTCCGAACCGAATAGCATTAATTCGGTTTCGGTTCGGTTTAATTCGGTTTCGGTTCGGTTCGGTTCGGGTTTACCGAACCGGTTGCCCACCCCTATGATCCGCCACATCAGTACCCTCTCTCACTCTTGTAAAGACTTTAATTTTCTCCCTTAATTTTTAATGGACGATTTCTCACTTGTTTTAAGTCAGAATTTTATTTTTTTCACAATTACATTATATTAATTGTGCTCTTCAAAATGATATATACTGTGATATATTTTTGGAACAAAAAAATTGAGTCATTTTTTACCAGTCTATATCATATAGTATTGTCTAGTATTGAAATAAGAGCATATCATATGCTATAAAGCATACCATTATGGTATGAACATACCAAGACTGTAGGATGGTTGAATACATGATAGTAGGAGTGTCATTTACGACTTTCAACATTGTGTACCACAAGATACCACCCCGTACTGAGGTGGTATAGTGGTATTTTTTGGTCATATATTTTGTTCACCCAGAAATTTGTAGATCCAATAGATCATGATGAACTCGTTCCTTCTATGCAAAAATTTTAAAAAACGACTTTAAAACGAAGAAGATACCATGTGGTATGCAGTTGGTAATAGAGGCATGATTTTTTTTTTCTAAAAAAATATTGAAAATTGATCTCATTTTGTAGAGCACAACAAACTCGTTCCATCTGTGCAAAAAAAAATTGAAATCCGAGTTAAAACGAAGAAGATCTGAGCCGATTAAAAAAACAAGAGGAAAAATATCTTTAATTCTCCACCTTTTTTTGTAATGGTGAATTGCATTAAACCAAAAAGAGTACTACAAACAAAACAGAAAGGGATTTGTCTCGTTATTATGTTTATCTCATGTAAGATCGTTACCCGGATACTTTGGTTAAACATTTTACTGATCAAGGGTCCGATCATCGGGCACTCCTCCTCGCTGATAAGCCCTACGCCCGTAATAGCCGCCCTCTCTTCCGGTTTGATGCCCGATGGGCGGATAATCCTGAGGTTATGGCTATGGTTCAGTACGTCTGGCAGGAAGATATTCAAGGGACACCAATGTTTCGTTTATGGGAACGCCTTAAGAAGCTCCGTCACTTGTTGTATGATTGGAGTAGGGCGGGAACCACTAACTCCCTCTGAAATATAAAAACTCTCCAGAATGAAATTGAAGCTCTCAAGTGTTCCCATCCAATTGATTGGGATACAATCCGGATTCTGGAAGTTGAGTTGAATCGGCAATGGGAAGCGGAGGAGCTCTATTGGCAGCAAAAGTCAAGGGTCCACTGGTTAAAAAAGGGAGACAAAAATACATCTTATTTTCATACAGTGACTCGGACGCGCCGTAAGAAGAATTTTGTGGCCGGCCTTCGTAATGACGAGGGCGAGTGGATCACGGACGAGACTGGCAAAGCTGGTATTGCGACCAATTTCTATCAGAATCTCTTCACCTCGGAGAATCAGATATTTAATATGACAGAGCATATGGCAGGCTTGCCTATCGCCTGCACTGTTACCCCAGCAATGAATGCCAGCTTAACGGCGATAGTTCTCCCTAATGAAGTTCGCAAAACGGTGTTTGTTATGGGGTCGAAGCAGGCTCTTAGGTCTGACGGATTCACAGGGAAATTCTTCAAATCTTTCTAGCACATTGTGGGCGCCTCGGTGGTCGAGGCAGTTTGTTCGTTCTTTGAGACTAGCAAGATGCTTCGTAGTTTCAACCATACCTGGCTTACCCTGATTCCCAAAGTTGATTCCGTGGAGAATATGCGGCAATTGCGGCCAATCAGCCTGTGCCAGTTTGTGTATAAGATCATTAATAAGATCATGGCTGAGAGACTTGCGGGTTTTCTACCTCAAATCGTATCGGAGGGTCAAAATGCTTTTATTCGTGACCGGCAAATTGTCGAGAATATCCTGCTTGGGCATGAGTTAATGCACTATTTGAAAATTAAGACACGTAGTAAGAAAGGGTACATGGCTCTAAAGGTTGACATGGAAAAGGCCTATAATATAGTTGAATGGCCCTTTCTTCTCGCTGTCTTGGAAAAAAAATGGATTTAACTCTACCTGGCGGGGATGGATACAAGAATGCCTTCGGTCCTCGTCTTTCTCCATTTTAATGATTGACACCCCTTCGGGCTACTTCTCCCCCTCTAGAGGCCTCCGTCAGGGGGATCTGTTGTCCCCGCTCTTGTTTGTGCTCTGTGCGGAGGGGTTTGCCGCGCTTCTTCGGCAGGCTATTGCTGATGATAAGCTTGGGGGAATCAAAGTTGCTCCTCAGGCCCCGCGGATATTGTATCTGTTCTTTGCTGATGATTCGTACTTGTTCCTGCGTGGGTTTCTCCAGGAGTGTGAGAACTTATTCGAGGTTTTGAATGAGTATGAGGAGCTCAGTGGCCAGAGAGTGAACTTGGAGAAGTCGGCTGTTTGCTTTAGTCGAAACATTGTTTTGCCAGACCAAGAAATCCTGACTGCGGTTCTAGGAGTTGGGGCGGTTGGGGTTCGTGATAAGTACTCGGGTCTGCCTACGGTGATTGCTCGGTCTAAGATGGATACCTTCTGGTATTTGGAGGAAAAACTGTTTGATCGCCTCCAAGGATGGAAACGGAGAACGTATCCTGGGCGGCTAAGGAAACCCTAATCAAGTCCATTGCCATGGCACTTCTGTTGCATGTGATGTCCTGCTTCAGACTGCCTCTCTCATTGTGTCGCTTACTGGATAAACATGTGGCACGGTTCTGGTAGGGCGCTGAGGAGGACCATTCGAGAATTCGGTGGATGTCATGGAGGAATATGTGTCGGAGTAAACATGATGGAGGTATGGGGTTTCGCCGGTTTGAACATTTTAACCAGGCGCTTTTGGCTAAAATTGGTTGGCGCCTCCTTCAGGAGCCCCAGTCCCTCTTAGCTCAAGTCTTTAAAGGGAAGTATTTTCCGAATGGGTCTTTCCTATCGGCCACGGCGAGATCTCGCCCCTCATGGGGGTGGCAGAGTATTCTGTATGGCCGTCAGTTATTAGAGGCAGGGCTCCGATGGCAAATTTGTAATGGGCAGTCTGCTTCCCTACTCCACTCTAACTGGATTCCTCACTTGCAGTTTGATCCTCCCAGGTATAACCCCCAGGTCTTACAAGTGGAGGGGGTCCGGTGGTTGCTGAGGTGATCAGTCTAGAAGGGGGGCGGTGGTGTGACCAGAAATTGAGTTAGTGGTTCGACCCTCCTACATGTGTGACCATTAAAGCCATCCCCCTTCCGCGGCTACCGGTGGAGGATAAGCTGATTTGGCATAACACACCAGAGGGCATATTCACTGTGAAGTCGGCCTATCATTTAGCTGTCACCCTTGATAGACGGAAGGGTCATTAGAGGTCAAAAGTTAGCTGGATGGACAAGGCTAGTTGGATCAGGTTGTGGGAGGCTCACCTGCCCCCTAAATTGAAGGTGTTTGTTTGGCAAATTCTAAATCGCATGCTTCCTACGACGGAAGCCCTCATTGCCAAAGTTGTTCCGGTTTTACCTAGGTGTCTGGTTTGCTGGGCCGAGTCAGAAACTTTTGAGCATTTATTCCTCTATTGTCTGGTGGCTTAGGCACTCTAGGACTATTCGGGGCTGGCTTCCTTGGGCGAAGGGTTGCCTCAGCACACTTTCCCTATGTTTCTTAAGCGGTTAATGTCTCTGTTAAATCAGTCATCCTTACTCATGGCGGTTGTTGCTGTCCTTTGGAGAATCTGGCGTTCTCGTAAGTGGGTTGTCGTCGAAGGCAAGCAGTTTGGGATCCCTGCTCTGATGCGTCAGTACAACCAGCGGTATGAGGAATGGGTTGGGCTGCCTGTCGATCGGTGCTCGCCCTCCTCAATCCTTCCCCCACCTCAACCGGCTCAGGTGGAGGCTGCTGGGCTGGTTTGTATGTGGGATGAGGCTACGAGGAAGGGATCCCACTCAGATGGAGGGATTGTTGTTATGACCCCAGCTAGACGGGTCCTGATGGCTGCTGGGTTTCAGTTCCCGGGCATTGATGATCCCATGATAGTGGAGGTGTTGGTGCTACGCGAAGCTGTCATGTGGTGCCTGAATCGGGGGATCATGGAAGTGTGTTTTGAGGGTGATGCTAAGGTCATTATTGACAAAATCAACCAGGCGGATGCTAGTGATAGTCAGATTGGTGCTATTCTTGCTGAAATTATTCATCACTTGGCAGTTCGCTCAGGGTTTAGTGTTCGATTTGTAGGTCGGTGTAGTAATAGGGTAGCCCACTTGGTGGCTCGTAAGGCCCTCTCTTTGTACCCGACTACGAGTCGTTTCTTTGATTTCCAAGCCTGGCTGCTCTCCAGGATGTAAGTATCTTTTTTCGATCAATGAAGATTATCTTTTGTAAAAAAAAACAGAAAGGGATAGCAATAGAGGTTCACAAGGGATGAACCTCCCCCTAATTAAATGACAGAGAAGGAAAAAAACAAACAAAAAGAGCAAAAACCCAACTAAGTGGATCGAGCCACTCCTGAAGGGACTCGAACACAGCAAGCAAGCACAACCAGAGACAAGAACATCACATAAACAACACATCAACTACCAAAGTGTAAGACCCGAAACTCTTATCCACCATGTCACCCCACAACTTTAGTGCCAAGTCAATCCTCTCGTGCCTGCGACACAACCTGATAAGGAACATACATGATTGTGTGTTTGGCAGGCAACAAGCATCCATCATTCTCAGGTACAATTTCCACGAACTGCGCAGGTCATTCTACTAATAAAACCCACGGAAGAACATATTGTACGACTTTGCTTCCTCAACAGACTTCCACTCGGACAAGAGTATGATGGATGTCTGCAAATTCGGCTTGAAATCGGTCTTCAACCTGGCCGCCCCCTCTCCAGCACACCACTACTGCAGCTGGAAGCTATAGAGCAGCAACTAAATCGTGGCAGCAACGTTTAGGGGTGTGCAATGGTCCGGTCCGTACCGGACCATATCGGACCAAACCGTTGTTAAGACCGGACCGGACCAGACCGAGTAAAATGCGGTCCGGTCCTTGGTCCTCATGAATTTTATAATTACTGAAGAAATGATGGACCGAGCTCATATTTGGACCGGACCGAACCGGACCAAATGGACCAAATGCAAAAATGGTCCGGTCCTTGGTCCTAACATGTCTTTCACTAATGGACCGCGGTTCTCATGAGTTTGGTCCGGTCTGGACCGAACCGCACCGTTGCACACCCCTAGCAACGTTGACCTCTCACTCCCATTCGCATATGCCTCTTTACATGCAAATGCCACCCTCCTCACCTGCATCCAAACCCGTTACCTCCTCATGATCGTATGCATTCAGATGATCCCATTTTCTCTAAGTCATCTCGACCCCGAAGCCCCCTGTACTTTTCCATGTGCCACTACCCACTCCATCGCGCTTTTAGCAGCTTTCTGGGCCACCACCGACACCGACAAAACCTTATCTTCGAACACCCTATGATTCCTTTCCATCCATGTACACCACCACACCGTATGTAACACACACGAGATAAACCATTTCTCAGTCTCATCCGAGCGAGTATCCTGCTGCCCAGGCCACGACTTAATCACAGTGGCCACATCCCTTCCCTCTTCTCCTGGTCTTCTCCTGTTACAATAGTTTAATTCTCCACCCTTACATCTAGATTTTATGGGCTCATTTAAAAGGAAGGATCCAAATCTAGTTATTGATGGATGCTTAATTCGGATTCGAAATTTTGGGTGGGAAAAGAGGATTTGGGAAATTGTTTGACCACAATGGTTGAAAAGAGAAAAGAAGGTAATTGATAAGTGTTTTTTACAAAATTAATTTAGTGTTGATCTCGTCACTTTATTTAGATAATTTATTCATTATTTTTATATAGATAGTAATAATTAATTAAGAGAAATTTTTCTTTCATTTGGACATATTTTTTCATCACTAATTAAATATGACGTTATCAATAACAAAAAAAATACAGTTGTTGAAAATATGCTCGTTGGAAAATATGACCGTTAAAAAATATGGTTTGCGGCCAATAAGACACAATAATCTCAAATTAAAACAATTAAACCAATAAAAAAAAACAAAACAAAAAATATGCCTCTCCCCTTTTCCTGCTCCTCCATTTGTCTTCTAGTGGAGGGAAAATCCTCACACATTTTCCTTCTTTTCTTTTCTTCTCTACCTATTGTGGGATTTTCCATCATTTTCACCCTTTTTCCTGTTTTTTTCTCCACCTTGTTGTGGGTGGTCTGGTCTTAGTGATGGCACCTGCCTCGCGGTTATTACCCGACCTGGTCCATGATGAGGTGGGTATCATCCTATCCGTAGTAGCGTGGGGCTAAGCATGAGTACCTACTTCTGACATGCCCTGCCCTGCTTTGCCCCATTCTTGATCCATTATATCTCAATTTCTTACAAGATCTATACATATTTCTCCTATTTTGACTTTTTTTCAACTAGTTATAGTCGATCTTTCAATTTTTCAGACTCAATTACTCATTTTATTATCACTATTTTTCATTCATAAAGTGTTTTCTCATTCGTTTTATCATAAAAAGTACATTTTGGGTGTATTTTTTCCAAATAACATGTAAGAGTGGGTCGACACGACCCGCCATGTACCTAGGGATGGCAACAAAACCCGAACCCACGGGTACCCACCCGATCCAACCCGGTCAACGCGGGTAAAACCCGTGTTGACGGGTTTTGAGCCGGGTTTGGGTTTAAACCCGCTACACTATTCACCGGGTCGGGTTGGGTTTGGGTAAACCCGCCCCATGGGTACCCGCCCACACACATATAATTACTTTCCCGGTATATTTAATATTCTAAATAATATTTCCTTAAACAACTAATATTCTTTATGTTTGTGGAGACATGTATAATTTGTTTTTTCTAATTGTTTAGAATGAAGTTGATATTATGAAGTGGAGAGTGAAGAAACTTAGTTGACGAGGAAGAAGCTTTCAATTAATATTATTGTTTATAGATGTTTATCTTTAATTTTGAACAATTTGTGTTGATCATTTGGGGTTTGCTTGTATGCTCTATATTGGTGTTTTTTGTATGAATAATTTGTATGAGAAAATTGATGTTAAACTTTTATTTTGAAAGAAACTTGTTATTATAAATTTTTTACCACAAAAACCCACGGGTACCCATGAACCCTCGGATACCCAGCGAGTTGGGTTGGGTTTGAGTTTTTCAAACCCAACAGGTTTTACCCCGGGTTTTTTTTGGCGGATAAACCCATGAATTTGGGTTTGAGTTTGACAAAACCCGCCCCAACCCGACCCATTGCCATCCCTACCTATACCAACGGGGGCATGGGTATTGAGATACCCACCCCGCCCCATTGCCATCACTACCCTCCTTCTCCATTTAGTGTTAATGATTTCCTCCTTCTCCATTTGAGACCTAACTTCTCCGGGTCGTATTTTGGTGGCTGGCCCTACAGAACATCCAAAGGACCAAAATGACTGTTGTTTCTCCAAAAAAATGCCTTTTATATGCATTTTCTAAAATGGCATGATTTTTAGTTAGTCAAAATGTCATTTTTGTCTGCTTCTGATTCAAATCACTTTGAGGGTGGTTCCACTTCTAGGTCGTCGAAATGCTAAAATGCAATTGCAAGATACACCACCTGAGTTGCTAAATTTGGCGTTATTTTGGATCCCAACTCTAATCTTCATTTCTTACTTCCCGAAACTGGATCTGGCAATTCGTATGGGTGGTCCACTAGGATACGTTGCTCTGAAAACACTTAAAATACTACCCAAAAGGCATTGAAAATAGTAAGAGTAATCCTAGGACCTACAAAACAAACTTTGAAGCAATTAATAAGCAATTCCAAACATTATGGTAAAATATATGAAAACTATGCAATTGCTGCAATTAAATAGGGATCTAAAATATTATAATGGAGTGTCATCAAGCAAGAGCAATTACATAAGGGATTTGTGTAACTTCTTATCCTCGATCTATGTGGAGGGTCTATGATATGTAGGGTTTCGAAAGCTCTATTTGTGCCCTCTAAGCAAAATTCTCAAATGACACTTCACTCAGCGAGGGATTGTACTATATAGAAACATTATATGGTTGTGAATCGATGCTCAATCAAACCTTTCATATTTTCCCCTCTAAGCAAAATTCTCAAATGACACTTCACTCGGCGAGGGATTGTACTATATAGAAACATTATATGGGTGTGAACCGATGCTCAATCAAACCTTTCATATTTCCCCCTATGCATACAGTCACACGTTTGGGTACTTTTATCGCGCAGTTTATTTGTTAAGGCAACTTTCTTTATTCCACTTGTCATGCAAGATTTTTCATGTATAAAGATACAGTTCACCCCATTGAAAACTTTTTAAAGCAGTGAGAGTCATTGGTATAGTTTAAAAGCTCACGAAAGATAGTGACAAGCATTGTATCCAAATATTTTGAGTCTCATGACGAAGGCACCCTTCATAGCCATTAAACTAGCCTCCCTAGATCACGTAGCAATGTAGAGACTAGCAATTCAAAGTAAAATGAGCTTGAAATGGAAAAGGAGATTGTGGCATTATTTGAAAAAATTTCAAAAATTTATGCACATAGCACACACAATGAAGGTAGAAGGATGAAGAGCAAACTACCATACCAAATCCCACTTAAAAGTTAAAACTTTAAAAAGGACAATGTCCTCATCTACACCTACACTACTTATACATTTTAAAGAGTTTGATTTGTTCTATTTCAAATTTCCTGCCACGAGAGTTAAAGTAGGAAGGGTATTGTCGTCTACACACTCAATTTTTTATTTCATATAAAATTATATCAATGCTAGGATTTGAACCCTGGACTCCTCCATAAAATACAAGAATTGTAACCAATTAGACTAGACACATTTGTTATACTTTATTAATACAAAACATAGAGGAAGTTAAAATTATGAAAAACATAGTACTTTTCTATCACAGTTAGTTAGTCCGCTAAGTCTCCTGTAAGTATTGTATGGTGTTTGATAATTCTATTTTCATATTTTAATAATTAATTTAGAATTTTTTCTAACTTATAAATGAAGGATAATCTTAAAATCTCAACACAAATATCATTGGTTGGAATATTGCGGATCGAATTGAAGTGTTGAATGAAGTGTTCAATGACGACATAAGAACATTGGTACCATACATTTCAAGAAAAATAAACATGACAAACACCGATACCAATTATCTCGACAATCTATGCTAAAATTCGAATTTGTTTAATCATTCAATTTGAGTGATAGTTTAGTCAAAGCAAGCAAATAATTCACGATTGTGTATGAACAGAAATAAAAACATATGTATTGTATTATGAAAAATGTATTTATTTTAACAATCTAAAAAAACAATCAAGACTTCCATATACAACCCTTTATTTCAGCATTGTAATTAATGAAATAATTTTTATCAACATGATGCAATGTTCAATCTAAGGTCCAATTATTAATCACCAGTATATAGTGTTCAACTTAGTAAACTATTTCAATATCCACAGCTAACTATTAATGATTACTTGCTTTCTGTTTGAGGGTTTAATGTAACACTCTCATGCCTACACTCTAAGCATTTTTTTCTTTTTTCCAATATTTTTTGCAGTTATTTGTTAAATCAACTATGTTTCTAGCTTTCCATTCCTAATTATTCACTACTCCTACCAACTTATGGGAATGATGGATATTTTTTTCATGTATAATCTATTGACTATGAATGTTGCTTATTACTTAAATTCAACGGTATCCATGTTAGGTTTGATGTCTCCAACATATTCTCACAATTTCTCGAAAAAGCATCATATCTTGCTATTTATATCATAGTTTTGTTAGGTAATGTTCAACAAACTCAATCAATATTCGAACTCTTTGAAGTAGTTATCTACATGTGAATATGAAGTACTGAGTAGCTAAAACTCTACTTGAGTTAGTACGATCTTTTGCACTATCAATTAAAATTCAATACATGATTATCTTATTACAATTTAGTCATACTAATTGTGCAGTAGGGGACATCTTATCAAAATCGTATCGAAAGACTCTTTGATTGATCAGTTTTAGGATGTAATCAATTATACCATATAGAAGTGATCAAATTTATAAGATGCTCTCAAAGTTTGCTATAATTATTGAGGTTCAACAACATGTTAATCGTAAGGTGGTCATTGGGCATTTGTCTATCTCCTAGCTCGCCTATACACGCTTAGACATTGTAATAAAAATAGTAATTTTTAATAATGATGAATGAAGTAACAGTTCTGAAGCACTTTCATACTTCAGTTCAAATGATTTAACAACAAGCAAAATAACTCTCAAGTTTATAATTTTTTTATACCAAATGGTATAATTAATTCATTTATGAGCTGAAATAGCTAATTATAAGCACTTAAATTTTAAAGTTAAAACTCATATGATACAATTGTTTGACGAAATGCTTTTTATCATAGAGTGGTTCTATCGAGAGAGGTCTTTAAGAAACATGACTTACTTTATTATTCCTTAGGTAGATATAATATATATCTTCATCGTTACTTTTACATTAGATTCAATTTAATATACATTTTTCGTTTAGATAGATTTTTTTATGATTTTTTGGGATATAATATATCATTATTTTATGATGGTGTAGGATATTAGTTCCTCTCATTTTAGGTTCAAATTGATGCATTTCCCCTTTATCGTTTCCTTTTATCAGTTAATAATTTTTATGATATTTTTCACTATGAAATATCGTAAGCAGAATATATACACAACAATTTGTGTTTTTTTTTCGCTTTCCCTTCTCTTGTTGGATATTGTGTCCATATTGATTGTTATATTGATTATTAAATTACTACTTTTTTGTTCTGAAGTTTCTGAAACTAAGATGCATTGTTTTTAGAAACATAAAACTAAGATGCATATTGATAAAGAATGCCTAATTTACATAAGAACCATACATTTTGTTGGATGAAAACTTGAAAGAAACTTGAAAGAAATGTCTTTTTTATGATAATTGCTAAGAGACTAAGTCAATTCACACAAACAAAACAATTCAGTAACACTATACCATTAGCATATATTTTTGTTAGGTGAATACTTCTATTGATTGTAAGAAATTGTATTAGTTACATATATTTATATTAAAGGTTAACTATAACTATGTGTTGATTGTTATATTTTATTCATTATATAAATTATGAATTGATATATTAACCGAAATTTTTTCTCACTTAATGATAATGTGATGTTATATTGGTTAACCAATTAATCAAACCGATTAAACTTTTAACTAAACCAAAATTTAATCAGGTTGGTTGATTTGATTAACCAATTAACCAAACCGATTAAACTTTAGCTTAGTTAATTTGGTTGTTATATTAGTTTGGACGGTTTGGTTATGATATTGTATTCCATGGTTAATAGAATTTAGGCTTATTTGGTTTGGTAATTGCCATGGTAACCATTTGAACATCCCTAAATTATTCCTGACTAGTCAAACCAAACTAACTAGTTAAGTAATTAGTCATATCTACTCATAATTTGGGTTAAGAGAAATCCGATCCAACCTGTCTCATTGTCATCCCTACTCATAATTTTGCGAAAACCGATCCAATCTGTCTCATTGCCATCCCTACTCATAATTTTGCGAGAGTAGATTCAGGTCAAGCTCAGTTATGACCATGGTTGTCATGCTGGTCGGTACAACCGGTACAGATTACCAAACTAACTAAAATGCCCCGGTATGACCGACATAATTGATTTTCGACCTTTAAACAAAATGACGCCGTGTTAGGGAATTTAATTAATATTTTTTATTTATTTCTTAATTTGAAAGTTAAATGTTGATATTATTTGTTGGATTCAAGTATGAATATTTAGATGTTTATGTTATTTGTTAGATTAAAGTATAGACTCTTGGATGTTTGCATTAAAAGTTGTATTTATATGATGATTTTCATTTTGTTTGTATTGTTGTATTTTATTTAAATATGGATGTAGAATTTAGAGAGATTATCTTCTAATATGTTATATATATAACTAAATTCATTTATTTTTAATGATTTCCCACTCTCCTATATATTTTGCCAAAATCCACATGAACTAGTTTAAATTGGTTGTACTACCGATCGAAGCATACCACTTGCCACACCCGCATAAAGGTGTAAAACAAGAATTGTAAAACCGTACCAAGGGTTATATAAAAAAAATAAACGATAAAATATTTTTATTTTATGCCAAAATCGTGATATAATTGTGGTTCAATCATTTCATATCATTAAAATCGGCCTACTAGTTTAGGTTGCGATAGGAGGTTTACAGTTTTTTATTTTTCAATATAACGGTTCGACAAGCTTCGTTGTGACATAGGCCGAGGAGCAGATTTAAGACACCCCTAAAATTTCGGAAAATAATTATCGAAACCTCGGTAGTAGTATGTGTATGGCGAAAAAAAGTACATATAGCTAGTGAGATTTGATATTAGTGTCAATAATTATTAGTGTCAGGGGAGTTCTACAGTACCTATGGTGAAATCCGGGGTGCCTCATACCTTGAGTAAGAAAACGCTATTCAGAACTTGAATTGACTGATCTTTCGGACATGATACTACACTCTAACCCTTAAAGATCAAAATCTAGGTCTTAATTATCTAAATCTTATACCCCATGATAAATTTAATTAGAAACAATAATCGACGGTTATGATTCGTCCAAATATAGGCAAAAAAATCAATGCACTATCTTAAGGTTTATAGTTTATATGATTTAGATAATTAGGACCTAACGTTCACTCATTAAGGGTTAGAATATAATATCATGCCCAAAAATCCAACTATTTCGGGGTCTAAATAGCATTTTCATACTCAAGGTATGTGATACCCGAATTTCACCCAGAATACCGTAGAATTCACTCGTAGTGTCAATATTTTCCTTTATACTACAACTAATTTGTTGTTATAAATTCAACACAAATTTATTTATTTGATCTTTAATTGGCCAGACAGCTAAAAATAATTATCTGTATCGGGACACCCCTACCTCAGCCGATACCAACGAGCTCCCCTTTTGATTTCCGACTTCTCACCGCCTCCGCACAGCCGCACTCCCGAAACCAGGCCCAGCGCCACTCGAGCATCTGCTCCTCCAACAGGCAACGGAGACGGCAGACCAGTTGTTTGCTCCTTCTCACTCGCTCGGGCCTCTCTCTTCTGGTTTCCTTCTTGGCCGCCCGATATTGCAGCAGGCGCCGCCGCCGCCTCTCTGGTGTTCACCGCTAACTCGCTTCCTGCTGCAATTTTTGAAAGATAAAGATTGTATCAGCTCATCCCTCCGGAGGGTTCCGTTTGGCGGCATAGCTAGACCTTAGCTAGCTGTTACGAATAGTTTTAGGGAAGGTCGCTCAGTGCTGTTTCGAGTCCAAGGGAGCAGCGGCTGACCTGCAGAGAGGGATTCTTCGTTTGGACTAGATACAAGACAGGATGGAGTTGCATATGGAAAATCCCTGGTAATTATCTTCTTTGGGTGCAGCCAAATTTATTATCCTCCGAAGTTTTGTTGTTGTTGATTAAAGAGTTATGCACCGAATAAGAAGAGTTTGCTGCTTGAGTTTTGTAGTGAGGAAGGCGATAGCAATGCTCTTATCATGCCTGCGGGGAAAAAGAAGAGGAAAACCCCGAATCAGGTATTCCCAGTAAGCACTTTGATTACTGCCATCTAGTATATGCGATGTAAGAATATAATTCGATGAAGATTTGTGTTCCGAAGGAGACTGAAGCAGCTAAAAGAGCTAAAACCACCAAGTTGAGCAAATCTCAGAAGAGAAAGTTGAAGAAGTTGGAGGTACTTTCTTATGTTGCCTTTTACATGGTTTTCTTGGGATCGCTGGGTGTCTTGTTTATTGGAGTTCACCTGTTTCGTTTGTGCTCACAGGAGGAAAAGCAAAGGGCTTTTATGGTTTTGGAAAGCGAGAAGACCTTGGAGTAATGCACATACGATCTATCTCTCAGTCTTGCTTTTTCTATGTCATCTCGAAAACTTTAGTGATACTGATCGAACTAATATGGCCCTTGTTATCAGGAAGTACAAGATCCCAGAGGATGCATTTTCTCTTCTACGGTCGTCAAAAGACATTTGTCGGGTTTGTATTATCCGGTTCTTTCTTAATCGCTCATTTTAAATCCTCTTGGGTGTTGTTTCATGGGGTTAACTTTCTTACAGGCTGAAACTGCCAAAGAAAAACGTAGAATGGCAGTACAATTTTCAAAAGCAGGTTTAGAGGTTATACGTTCTGGTCAACCTTTAGGGGGTGAGTACGAACATCCGTCATCTGACTCTGAAACAGAGTCCGCAGAAGGAATTCAGTCAGGGCACGGCATCGACAAGGGTTCGGGAAGAGGACTTCCAATTTGTAATGCGCCCGTTCCACTGGTTTTGCATCAAGAAACAGTCAGAGGGTGCAAGAATGGCTATGGTTTTCGTCCTGTTTCTGAAGTATCTGCTGATAAAATATCTGAAAAGGACAACCAGAACCCAGTTCCAGTAGATGCTAGAAACTATTCTCCAACAAGTATTGATGTCAGAGGAAGCCCCAAAACGACGGTATGTTTCTTTTTATGTGTTGGTTCATATGTCCTTTGGAGTTCATTTTTTAACTTAGTTGGAGAATATAAGTTCAAATACAATTGCTATTGCTGTTTCGTTTGGTATTATTTTGGCAAAATTTTATTCACATGCTGGTATAGTTTACTTTTTCGTGCACAAGAGCACATAGATCTTGGTTCCTCCGGTAGACCATTTCACAGGCAGGTGGTAGTCTCTAATATTTTAATTGAGATGTCAACTGGAATAAAGGGGGAAAGTGGAATGGAATTGATAAATGAAGCAATGAGTAATTTTCTCATCCACAGCTGTAACATTTGCTTTGTGCGAGACAAAGGATTAAGATGTGACTTATGAAATATAACTTTGCATACAAGGGAAAAGTAGATACAATATACTGTTGTGAAGGACTGAGTTATACTCTAATGGAGAGCATCATGTTGTCCATATTCTGTATAGGCTAGTTAATACTAACTAAACTGCCTTCCAGCAGAATAAGCCCGAAGAAAACTCTACTGTACCATTGCCCAGCTCGAGCAAGTTTCCTGATTGTTCAATGCAACGAACACCAGTTATCCCAACAGTGGTTCATGTAAAAAGGCCTGATGAAGTGGAAGTGAAGAGGAAGGATCTTCCAATAGTCATGATGGAGCAGGAGATAATGGAAGCCATAAATGAGAATCTCACTGTCATTATATGTGGAGAAACTGGATGTGGTAAAACTACTCAAGTTCCTCAGGTGGCCACCTCTTTCTTCTTTGTTTCTTTTTCCTTTCCTTAATTCTGTGGAAGAATAAAAACTAGTAACTCATCTGTTTGCGTCATTCTGAGTTTTGTTGTGTGTCCTTTCTCAGTTCCTATATGAGGCTGGTTTTGGTTCTAAGCGATCTGCTGTTCGTGGAGGTGTCATAGGCGTTACGCAACCACGTCGTGTTGCAGTCCTTGCCACTGCCAGGCGCGTGGCATTTGAACTCGGTCTTCGTCTTGGTAAAGAGGTTGGGTTTCAAGTAAGACATGACAAGAGGGTTGGAGACAGTTCTTCCATCAAGTTTATGACTGATGGAATTTTACTTCGAGAAGTTCAGGTTTTGCTTCTATTTCAATCTAATTAATTGTGTTTGCTGGGGCAGTACTCTAATAATTTGTTTGAGGTTAGTTATGTACTGTGAGGTTTTTTGTTTAGTGACATTGTGTGGCAGCCGTGTTGTCTTCTGCTCTACTTTGTATTTATTTTCTCTTGCCTCCCCTCACAAATGCTAATTTGTTTTTGGTTGTGTTTATGTTCCCTTTTTCTGCTTTATTCTTTCTTGGTGGCTGGGTGCTGTGGAAAAAAGTGGTTTGTCTATGTTTATTTGCTTATGAATTTTTTATTACTTCATATATGCATCTTAGTTGGATACTTTATGTTCCTTTAGATCCAATACCTGAATTTCTAGATTTCAATTCGTGAATTTAAAAATGGTTAGTGCTAGCAGACATTGTCATAGGAATTTCCAGTTGTGTTACGGGGTTCTTTTATGTCTAAAAGTATTTTCATTCATTTTGTATGCATGTATCCCCTCATGAGTGGATTGCAGTTCAGATGTTGGTGTTTCCTTTTATATGTCAGGTTACTGTTGATGATCTCTCATAAGATTTTACTTCGTTTTCTAATGTTGACTGTGCTATGTTTCAAATGTAGAGTGATTTCTTATTAAGGCGCTACTCGGTCCTTGTACTGGATGAGGCTCATGAGAGAAGTGTTAATACCGACATACTGATTGGGATGCTTTCTCGTGTAATTCAACTCCGACAGGTAAAGTTTGCAGTACTAATAATTTCTTTTGAGCAATATAACTTAGGTGGTGGTGTTCTAATTTTCTTTATAAATAACTTGTGATGGCAGAAAAAGTACCAAGACCAGCAAGCAATGATGCTTTCGGGAGAAAATATAAGCCCTGAAAATATGATATTTCCTCTGAAACTGGTTCTGATGAGTGCCACCATGCGCGTTGAGGACTTTATTTCTGGCAAAAGGTTATTTCGTACCCCTCCCCCTGTTGTTGAAGTTCCTACCCGACAGTTCCCTGTGAGCATACATTTCTCAAAAAGGACTGAGGAAGTCGATTATATTGGTCAGGCCTACAAAAAAGTAAAAGCAATCCATCAGCGGCTTCCACAAGGGGGCATCCTTGTGTTCGTCACCGGGCAAAGAGAAGTGGAGTACCTTTGTCAGAAGTTAACTAGAGAATTGTCCAGGAAGCTGAACAAGGAAGCTGTGGAAAATAACACAGGAATAAGCGCAACTGGAAAATTTGAGCCAACTGAAATCGAGGGAATCAACATAAAGGACATCAATGAGGCATTTGAAGTTCCAGCCAACCCAATTGAGGATCAAACTGAATTCAAGTCTTATAATACTTCTGACTTTAGTGGCAGTGAATCAGATTTTTCTTCTGATTCTGAATCAGAAAGTGATCTGGAAATTGCTGATGATTTTCTAGAAGAGGATAGGTCACTAGAAAACGGTGATAAGTCTATGGATGTTCTAGGGGAGGAAAAAAGTCTTGCATCGTTGAAGGCTGCTTTTGAAGCTTTGGCTGGAAGGGGTAATACATCAGACTCCAATTCTGCAGGACTGCAGGATGTTTCTACACCAGGAGACCCCACAGTGCTATCCCATAACAGAGCAAGGGCAGAAAACTGTGGGGGAAAAGGTTCATCGTCGGGTCCCATTCGCGTCCTTCCTCTTTATGCAATGCTTTCTGCAGCAGCACAGCTCCGCATATTTGAGGAGGTGAAGGAAGGGGAGCGGCTCATCGTTGTTGCTACTAATGTTGCTGAAACTTCTTTAACCATTCCAGGGATAAAATACGTGGTTGATACTGGACGAGAAAAGGTGAAGAATTACAATCCTTCCAATGGCATGGAAACCTATGACGTGCAGTGGATCAGTAAAGCATCAGCTGCTCAACGAGCAGGAAGAGCTGGGCGAACTGGACCTGGGCACTGTTACCGTCTCTATACTGCAGCAGCCTTTGGCAAACTTCCAGACTTCTCTTGTGCCGAAATATCTAAAGTGCCTGTTGATAGCATAGTTCTTGTCCTGAAATCAATCAACATTGATAAGGTTAGTGTTCTATGGATGCGCAACTGCCTGGACTATGTAAATGGAATCTACCGTGGGTTAAAGTATGTTCTAGGTAGTCTTTTCAAATGCTCTTATCCCTGGCCATCCTAAGTTTATAACTATTGGTACATTTTCAATGGTCGGAGTAAATGATGTATCCCTCTGTTGCTATAACCACCCATACATATTTCACTGACATATTAACTATAAACTAGCCCTGTTCATTTGCAAATATATTAAAATACAGCTGGTAGCAATCTTTTGCTTGTTGATGAATTCTGTCATGGTGCTAATACTAGCCAAATACTTCTCGTGGCTTTGGTCTTGGAACTTTATTTAGGTGCCATATCTTGATTTATATAATTATTTTACTAAGTTATAATTCCCCTCATTTCCCGTATATTCCAGGTTGAAAACTTTCCATTCCCAACTCCTCCAGAGACCACTGCACTGAAAGAAGCAGAACGATGTTTGAAAACTCTTGAAGCACTTGAGAGTAATGGTAGGCTGACACCCCTGGGTAAGGCCATGGCTTGCTATCCCATGAGTCCTCGACATTCTCGGATGCTCTTAACGGTTATTAACATTATGAGGAAGGTGGAAAATTACGGTAGAGCAAATCTGGTTCTGGCATATGCAGTTGCAGCAGCGGCAGCCTTAAGCATGTCCAATCCTTTTCAATATCAGTACGGAACAGAGCAAGTGAACAACAGCAGTGCGACCGAGCAGGATGGTAAATCTGATGACTTAGACAGTCAGAAAAACATGACAAAGAAGGAAAAGCTGCTGAAGAAGCAACTGAAAGAAACGGCTAAAGTATCTCGTGCGAAATTCTCTAATCCTAGCAGTGATGCACTGACCATAGCTTATGCATTGAAGGCCTTTGAACTCTCTGAAGCTCCTGTGAAGTTCAGCAGTGAATACTTACTGCACTACAAAACAATGGAAGAAATGAGCAAGTTGAGAAAACAGCTTTTGCAACTTGTCTTTATTCAAAGTGCTACTTTGGCCTCTGATCACGATTTTGCATGGATTCATGGTACCAAAGAAGAAGTAGAACTGGCTTGGAGGGCTCCATCCAATAAGAATCCTCTTTTGCTGAACGAAGAAGAGCTTCTGGGTGAAGCTATCTGTGCTGGCTGGGCCGATAGGGTTGCCCGAAAGATAAGGGCCAACTCCAGGTCATTGGAGGGACATGGGAATGTAACTGCATCACGTTACCAAGCCTGTATGGTTGAAGAAACTGTGTTCCTCCATCGATGGTCGTCCCTTTCCAGTTCAGCACCTGAGTTCTTGGTGTACAGCGAGTTGCTACAGACGAAACGACCATACATGCATGGATCAACTAGTGTGAAGCCAGAATGGCTTGTCAAGCATGCTAGATCCATGTGCAGCTTTTCGACCGTGGACGATCCTAAACCATATTATGACCTTAAAACTGATCAAGTATTCAACTGGGTGATGCCAACTTTTGGGAATCATCTGTGGCAGCTTCCCCTGCAGGCAGTTCCGATCGGTAGCAAGGAGGAACGGATAAAGGTATTTGCTTGTGCCCTGCTGGAAGGACATGTTCTACGGTGCCTGAGATCCGTCAGGAAGTTCATGGCTGCTCGTCCTGCTATCATTTTGGAGCGAGAAGCTGCCGGAGAAAGACGTGTGGGCGACCTTCTGTTTAAAATGAAAGCCAGATCCATTGACAGTTGTGGAAGGTTAAGTGAGGTGTGGAGAGAGCACCCATTGGAATTGCACGACCAAGTCCAGAGCTGGTTTAAGAAGAGTTTTCATGATCAGTTTGAACAGTTGTGGTCTCAAATGCATGCTGAAGTTCAACTCGTGCCGCAAGAACGTTTACCTGGGAAGGTGAAGAGAGAACGCAGTCACAAGAAGTAAAATGTATCCGCATTGGAGAATCTGTGTGCCCACTTATCTAGGAGTAGGAGTTGGTGCACATCAATTTTGCAGTATCTTAGTGTATTAGAAGATTATTATTCCAAAAATCAATGAAACCAGAAGATGATTCCAAAATAGTTTGGCACCTATGCGTTATCTCTTCCTACATTTTTCAACATGACTTGCTAGATGAAGAAAATGAGGATCTGTGGGGAAGGGAAGGTACTCTCTAAATATTGGATATGAAGAATGAATGTATCTGAGCAGGCCAGAATGTGCTAACTAACCCTTCATGCTAACATCAATGGTGTGAAGGAGAAGGAGACGATGTCAATGGCCATCTATTGTTGAGGGTACGAATAGTATATTTAGGTAGTTTAGTATATTTTTGTGTTAGGTTGATTAGGGTTTTGAGTAAGAGTTGATATAATATATTTTAGTTCAAGAAATTATTGAAAAATCTATCTGGATACGCAAGACTCGTGCCTACAATAAATCGGTATCAAAGCCTCGTTGTCGGCACCCAAAGTCAAAATAATATGTAACCCGTCACAGTTCACGACATTGAAGGAATCTTTCCAGAATTATGTTCGATTCGTGGAAGAGCTACGAAGGACTACAAGGCGGAGGCAACAGAATACCAAGCCCCGCACTCAGTCGACGGCAGCTGACAGCTAGATGTATATGTGGAGGTCACTACAACTCCACCACCAACGCGCAAAGATCAGACTTCATTGCTACTTCCCGAGGACGGGAGTGCGGATCTGGTGACTAAGAGGGGCCCTTAGTCAACTAACTAAGTCACTCCTAACTCTTAGATCTAGCTAAAAAATCTAATGATTAAAACATGAAAAAAGCTATTTAATTAGTGCTGGAAGTAACTGTGGTATTATGAATAAATGGTTTTTATTTCTATTTTTCTTTATTTTCTTTGTCTCTCTTCCACCCATCACTCTCCCGTATCTCCCTCTTGCTTTGTTTACTAGCGCTCTTTTTTTTTTGTTGCCTTTACCTTATTTATATTTTTAACTAGAGAAATTTTATAAAGTATCTTCTCAAAGTATACAAAGCATAATAGAAAACTTACAAACTATAAATACAAAATATACAAATTTTAGAATAAAAGTCTACGAACCAATAATAGATGGTATACAAATCATAACATAAAAGTATAAAAATCATATCATGAAAAAAATATACAAACTAATATTACAAGGTAAAAAATATATCATGTAAATATACAAATAAATGAAACAAACTATACAAACCAGGTAATAAAAGCGTACAACCAATAATAAATATTATACAAACCAAACTATAAAAATGTACAACCTAATAATAGATGATATACAAATCAACAACTTATACAAACCCGATTATGAAAGTATACAAACCGACAATAACAAAATTAGAAACTAGTGCAGCAAAGTATATAAACTATATAATAAAATTTCAAATGAAAAGTATACTATTCAGATAATAAAAGTATACAAACAAAAATCAAAAAGTATACAAAGAAAATTATAAAAATATACAAATCATATTATAAACGTATACAAATATTATAAAATATACTTACAAACATTACAAACTAGACCTATAAACATTACAGAATTGTTGCCCCCCTCTCTGTGCACAATAAAAAGGCTTTCCTCTGCCGCCGCCAAAAAATAGTTTCCGACAATAATAATCTGCCCGGCAAAAAAGTCCACCACCAGCTTTTCTTTTTTCTAATTAAAAATATAAATACATAGTGAAATGAAATTAAAGCCCTTCTCCAGGAGTTTTATGAGTTGTCTGGACTTCAATGCAACCCTCGCAAGTGTGAAGTTTATTTTGGGGGTGTTCGGTTGATTTCAAGCGTCAAGCTCTGGAGATTTCTGGTTTTCAAGAGGGTAAGCTTCCAGTTCGTTATTTGGGACTCCCTCTCATTTCTGACAAACTTTCCTCTAATGATTGTGCTAGGTTAGTGGACAAAATCACTCAGAAAATTAAAAGCTGGAAAGTCAAAAGCTTAGTTATGCAGGCCGGTTGCAACTTATATCATTTGTTTTTATGGGAGTGTTGCAGTACTGGATGCAAGTATTTTTCCTACCCAAAAAGGTGCTTAAGCAGGTACATAAGGTGTGTTCTAACTTCTTATGGCATGGTGGTGATGAGGGGAAAGCTAAAGTTAGCTGGGAGGGATTAGCAAGGCCTCGAAAAGAAGAAGTGGGGCTTAAGGAACTGTTTTCCTAGAATCAGGCCTATACTACCAGGATGATTTGGCTACTGCTTATGCAAAGTGGGACTATATGGGTGGCCTGGATCACACAGTATCGGATTAAAACAGGTAGTATTTGGACAATAAGGTCCACATCTAGTAGCTCTTGTACTTGGAGGCGCATTCTTAAAGTTCGATCTGCTGTTCAAAGGCACTTCTCGGGGAAGGGTAGTTCATTATGTTGGGATGGCTCTCCTATGCAACGATATTCAGTTGGTCTAGTGTGGGATTCTATTCGGATGAGGTGGCCAAGGGTGGATTGGCATAAGCTGATCTGGGGAAAGGGTTTTCTACCTGGACCTAGTTTCTTAGCTTGGCTAATTCTCCAAGATAGCATTGTCACGAAGGATAAACTGCTAAAATGGGGAAAACAGATTGATAGTACCTGTGTTTTATGTTGCAATCTGCCTGAATCGAGGGAACATCTATTTTTTGAATGTTCTTTCTCGAAGGAACTACTAGTGCTACTCCACTGTGAGGACTGGTTCTGCAGGGGTGCTTGGACTAGCACTTTGTCAGCAACTTGTATGCTCAGTCGTAAAAACACACCTGCAGGGAGAATGGTGGGGTGGATTTGGTGCTTAAGTGCTGCAGCTATCTGGAAAGAACGGTGCAAGCAGGTTCATGGAGATGCTGGTCGAAGTGCAGAGCTGTTGGGCAAAACGATTCTACAGGGTTTACAATTTATGAGTATGATTAATAGTAATGTGCAGCGTGATATGCAGGTGTTAGGAATGGGTCTTTAAAACAGATTGTTTGGTGGGGTTGTAGCGGTGTGGTGATTTGAGAGGGGCCTGCCCTCTTGTTTCCTTTGTTTCCCTGGGATTTGTATTGTCCCTTCGTTGTATCAGACTCTTGCTTTTACCTGTTAATGAGAAGAACTGATTCAACGGAAAAAATAAATAAATTAAAGCCCTTATTAATTATTATAAGCAATCAGAGACATGAAAGGTTGTACACCAGCCTCCATATGAGCCTAAGATAGATACATACCATATAAGAAGAGTTTTCTGACAAATTATGATAGCTATTATAAGCAATGACCATAGTAGCACACAATAAATAATACAAGCATAAGATGATTGTTACATTAGATAACTAAACTTAAGATGATGCAAGCATGACTAATAGAGGCATATAATGAACAAAACATCTCATATAATCATTGAAAGTAGATGCATGAAGTATCATAGAATTAACATACCTAAATAATACATACTTAGTTAGCCGCTAGAAATGAAGAAGACATAACCGCTGATGATGAAGGCATCATCGCCTTGCTCTGACAGAATTTCGATTGTTTTTTTTTTTTTGTGTATATTAGAGTGTCTAACAACTAAAGGTTAAGCTCATATTTATAGTACAAGAAAAAGGGTATTCTTGGATTTTTTTTCTCCAAAAACTCGACCTCCATGTACTACTTGGACTCAAATTTTCTGACTTGGAGATGAAGTAAGAGACTTCTAGAAGGGTCAATGGACTTTTGGGTCGCTCGGTCATTGGTTTTCTTCTTGCTTTGGGTCGCTTGGCCCACAAGAAACCTCTCCATGAATTTTGGTTGTGACTTGTTGGGTTTGGTCTTGTGGCGGTTGGCACCATCACAAGGCCGCCGTGG
The DNA here is from genome assembly GCA_946122785.1 of Linum tenue. Lineage (NCBI taxonomy): Eukaryota > Viridiplantae > Streptophyta > Magnoliopsida > Malpighiales > Linaceae > Linum > Linum tenue. The sequence continues at coordinate 45,146,107 of CAMGYJ010000007.1, read as the reverse complement.
GTTTCTTTTCAATCTTGGGTTGAAATTTCTCTAGTATACTCCGCTTGGGCTTATGTTACGATTTCATGAAGGCTTCCCCTCAATTGGGCTTCGTTTAATGGAAGAACCATCCTTGATCATCTAATAATTACCCCTTTTGATCCTCCACCTTGATCCAATTGTAGATCCAACTCATCCTAGATAGCGTTTGACCTTGAAAAGCACAAATAATACAAAAAGGCATAAAATGATACTAAAACATATCCTAGGTCTACTATAAGCACATTGATCAAATAATTATGATTTCTACAGAATACATAGCAAAATATAATAATGATGCAACAATAGAATGTATCAAATATGAGAATGATAAACACTATAATTCGAGTGTCATAAGTTCTTTAAGGTGTTTGTCTATTGTGGGGGATCTGAAAATCTCGCAAATGGTGCATTTTGCGGGTGGCATGGTTGTGCTCAGCTCAGAGGGTGGGGTCCTGTTGGCTAAAGGAGCCCAGTTCTCGATTATTGATGACCCGTTAGTTGTTGAGGTATTGACGCTTCGGGAGGCTGTGCAGTGTGTTTAGCCCAAGGGTTTAGTGAGGTTCACTTTGAGGGGGATGCGAAGGTGATTATCGACAAAATTCGGCGAATGGAGGCAGCGGATAGTAGGGTGGGGGCTGTTCTTATTGGGATAGTGCAATTATTTTCTCTTCATCCTGGTTTGAGTATTCGATTTGTAGGTCGGCGTAGTAATAGGATAGCCCATTTGGTGGCTAGAAAGACCCTTTCAATGTACCCGACTGCGTGTCATGTTTTTTATTTTCAGGCCTGGCTGCATTCCAGGATGTAACTATCTTCTCATTTTGATCGATATATATCTTTTGTTAAAAAAAAAAGAGTTATATCAACCACATGTATTGGTCCTTGCTACTCAATTTTCTTTTCAAATTAGAGAATTCTCTTGGTCACTCCTTCCTCCTTTGGTTTCCATTCTTCATCCCTCTCCTCCGACTGTCTGGTGCCCTCCTCCTCTAGGATTTTTGAAGATTAATTTTGATGCGGTTCTTCGTGAATATGCTTGCTCATTTAGAGTAGTTGTTCAGAACTCGGACGGCTACACACTCATACAACTTTGTAACAGAGCTTCTTGCAGCCCGTGCGACCATTTCTCTTGCGATGGATCACTAGATTGAGAGGGTGGTTGTGGACGGTGATTCCAAAGTTGTCATCCATCAGATCCAGAAAGGCATTTAGTCTGATGCCTTAGGTAGTCCTATCATGCGTGATTGTCTTCAGCCGATCTCATACATTCTACTCGGTGTAGTGTTTAGGTCGATTCGTCGAGTTGTTGATGGGATTGTCTAGAGAGTGTCACGTAAAGCCCTTTTCTTGTCTTTGTTTGAGTTTGCGTCTTTCCATTTTAATGTCTTATTGTTGCAGTGGTGGGTTTTTGGTTGTAGGTAGGGAAGAATTTTATTTTGCTAGTTGTGTTCTTTCTTGACATTTCTTGGTTAAAAATAGGTTTAGCCTTTTAAGTGGGAGAGAAGGGGGAAAAGGTGGGGGAAATCATAAATAAATAAGAATGGAATGAAGATAGCGTATAAAACCAAAACACAGTTTGAGATTAATGGGGCGAAATCCCCTTAATATCCTTCCGGGAAAGGATTGGTATTTCAAAGAAGAGATTCCGTAGAGCTTAAAACCGAATTATAAGTCTTGATTGAAAGGTATGAAAGATTTAAAACTCATCGATATATTGGACTAAAATCCAAATGCCACATCAACTTAATATCCAAAAAATAACTTTATATTTAAATTTCAAACCTCAAATCCCAAATAATCTTGAAGCATCATGCGATATATATTTCTACTATGGAGAATTTGGAAGTCGTGCAACAGAGTGGTGTTTGAATGGGTGCAATATAAGCTTTCTTGCTTGATGCATCAATATGATACTAGGGATGGCAACAAAACCCGAACCCACGGATACCCACCCGACCCAACCCGGTCAACGCGGGTAAAATCCGTGTTGACGGGTTTTGGGTCGGGTTTGGGTTTAAACCCGTTCACTATTCAACGGGTTGGGTTGGGTTTGGGTTTAGGTAAACCCGGCCCGTGGGTACCCGCCCACCCATATAATTAATTTTTTCGGTATATTTAATATTCTAAACAACTAATCTTATTTATGTTTGTGGAGACTGGAGACATGTCTAATTTTTTCTTTTTAATTGTGTAGAATCAAGTTGATGTTATGGAGTGGAGAGTAAAGAAACTTAATTGAAAGGAAGAAGCTTTCAATTAAACATGTTATTTATGGAAAATTTGTGATTTGCTTCAATTTTTTTGAGTTTTCTAGATTGGTGTTGAACAATTTGTATAGTTAATTTGTGATTTGCTTGAATTTTCTAGAATGGTGTTTTATATATGGATAATTTGTATTGAGGGATTGATATTTGACTTTAATTTTGATAAGAACTTGTAATTGTAAATTTTTTACGACAAAACCCGTGGGTACCCATGAACCCGCGGATACCCAACGGGTTGGGTTGGGTTTGAGTTTTTCAAACCCAGTGGGTTTTACCCCGGGTTTTTTTCAAAGATAAACCCATGGGTTTGGGTTTGGGTTTGGCAAAACCCGACCCAACCCGACCCATTGCCATCCCTATATGATACGCAGGTGGAGGAGTGGTTGGATTACCTGTTTGATAGAGGTGGGACTAGACTGATGGGGGATTTGTTGAGATAGGGAGGAGAGGATGAATTGCCGACGGTGGCCTTATTATGCTCTTTTGATGGTGCAGTAAGAGGTGGATCACACTCGACAGTCGATATAATTTTAAGGAGGTCGGATGGGGTCGAGTTACGAGCATGGGGGAGTAGAATATGCGATAGTCACACACCCTATGTTGGTGGAATTGATGGCGTTACAAGATGCGCTACACTAGTGCCGGCAAGGGGGGATCTCGAGAGTCTATTTTGAGATGGATGCAAAAGTGGTGATTCAAAAGGCGAAGTCGGGTGCCCTTCGAGATAGTTGCGGGGTGCAATGCTGCAGGGGGTGCAACAACTTCTTGCTTCAGAGAATAGATGAATGGTTAGATTTGTTGGCAGACAGAACAATCAAGGGTGGTTCAAAAGACCCTTTCTTTGTTTTTTGCGTTTATTATTGATTTTCATTTTTGCGCTTGGCTCCAATCGGAGTTACAAACTTTTGTAACTTTTTTATTCTTGGTAATACAAGTTATCTTTTCGATAAAAATCCCAAATAATCTTAATCCCGATTCCAATAACCCCCTATAATAGATAGAGATATAGATTTTTTCTTTATTAAGGGGAGGCATGAAGCAAAAAAAAAAAAAAAGGGCAAAGTATACCGGTACTAGGTTAAGGTTCAAGGCTTACAGCTGCAAAAGGGGAACAACTAAATCCTAAAAACCAGAGCAGGTGACTAAACAGAGGCAATCTTATGTCTTTCTAATAGAGATATGTAGTTACTTGGTGATATGATACCATTGATCTTCCACATTTTTTAAAATTCTTCTACACACCACACCTACTCATGCATACCAGAATGAAGTCCCACACCTGCCATCACAAGACATTCCAAAAGAAAGTCATACAATAAATTCAATTACTAGGTAATGCTTACTTGCTTAGGATATATAGTCTAGTAAAAGTTGAGAAAATAAGAACATGACTTTACTGCCTACATTTACATGTGAGAACAAGCAAATTGAACAATAATATCACAGGGTAAAATATCTCGCGTATCACTTACATTTGAGGATTGGATAGTCATATCACTTAAATTTGAATTAGTCATTCTCTTAGCCAAATCCAACATGTATAGAACCATTTTTCTTGTCTAATTTTAAAATATCAAACTCAAAACCTTTTTGTTTTAGCTTTCGTTTTCTTTCTAGTGTCTACAATGTCTAGTTTTTTTATTAATTAGATCTTGAACTTCACTTTCTACCCTTTTTCATTTAGATTCAGGGGTCGTTTGCTTCAAAGATTTTATAACGAGGGTTTTGTCATGGATTTGCTAATTAAAAACCTTGGAATTTATTAGGGATTTTGAGCATTATGGATTTGAGGAAATCCTTTGTTTGTTTAGCTATTTTTATCATGGATTTGATGGTTTTCAGCTTGTCTCCAAATCCCAGGGTATGAGGTGAGATTTATAAAACCGTGGGGCCCATGGATTTGAAGCAAAAAAAACCCAAATTTGTGGGCCCCACAGATTTATCTAAACATTTTTTGACAAAGCAAACAACGGGTTGTGTGTAAATCCATGATGGTTGGTTTTTTGGTACCAAATCCATGATGCAAACACACGCCGAGGCAATCGTGTTGAATTGTGAATAAATTTTGCAATCAAATCATTTGCTTCGAGTTATAGATGTGCAAGATTTGTGAAATTTGAGTTTAAATTAGAATTAGAATACTTTTTTTGGTTTCCCAAGAAAATGGCTTTTAATAAAGTTACGAGGATCAAAATTAAACAAAAATTTAGCTAGACGAAAAATGGGATGGATGCACTTTTATGAGATTTAGCCGTATCTGACACCTTATTTTTAATTTAAGTGGAATGACTATCCTAATACTCAAACTTAAGTGTTATGCAAATGTATTTTACCCTTAAAATTGAAGAAGAAAACGTGTAGAGCAGCTTATCAAAATTAATTCCAGGTATTGGGGGAGGGGTGGGGCCTAATAGTTTTAGCTCCGCCACTAACACTTGCTTTCTGAGAATTCTGAATCCTAAGCAGCAACTATTAGTACTCTAAAGTCTAAACCAGAATTTAAGCTATCAGAAGTGATCGGCCAAGCAAAATGAAGGGCAACACCTCAAGAAATTGGTAAGTAAAATGTACATTACATACCTGCAGACCATGTGGTCACAACCCTTTGTTTTCTCGACGTAGATTCTACATTTAGGACACCTTTTCCACCGCTTCTGATCTGCTAGGTTCATCAACATAATGTCTTCCCTCTCCCGCTCATCCTTGTGCAACTTCTGAAACTTATCACAGCGGATCCCAGAGTGCCAAGGCACTCTGCATCTTGCACAGAACAATCGGCAGCAGTTGGGGCACTCAGCTTCAGCAATCACCTCTCCACCATCATCAAGCATCACAGCCGAGCAATCCTTAAAAGGGCAGTAAAACTTCCGACTTCCCAATATCACATTCTCACACAGAATGCTCCCCCACCTCTCAAACACCTCTGGAGGCAGAATGGATCCGCAATGTTCAGGCTCCAGCATCCCCTCGCAACCACGAATCGGACACCCGATGGTCGATACGTTGTCTTGCAGCTTGGCAGCGATGTACTTGGCCGTGCAATCTTTGCAGTAGGCATGAGAGCAGCCTCTGATTGGAAATGAATCCTTCTGTGATCTGGGTTCTGTACATATTTCGCAGAGGAACTCCAGGTCCTCAATTCTCTGATTCGAACTCGAAATCGAACGCTCGCCCAACTCATAACGCAACTTTTGGAACTCTGCACAACCGATTTCAGGGTGCCAAGGGACCTCACATCTGGCACAGAACAATCGGAAGCAATTAGGGCACTCAGCTTGAGTGATTGCCTCCACGCCGCCGCCGCCGCCTCCATCGTCGAGCATGACGGCGGAGCAATCGTCAAAAGGGCAGTGGAATTTCTGCATCCCGAAAATCAGCGCCTCGCACATAACCGCCCCCCACCGTTGGAAGACTTCCGAAGGAAGAAATGAAGCGCACTGTTCAGGCTCCAACAGCGCCGGACATCCCCAAACGGGACACGCGATGCCTGACGACGATACATTGTCCTGCAATTTCAGAGCGACGTAATTGGCGAGGCAATCTGTGCAGAAAGCGTGAGAGCAGCCCTTTATGGTGAAAGCCTCGTTTGGGATTCTGGGTTCCGTACAGATTCGGCAGAGGAGTTGTTTTGATTCGGGTTGGCGGTGGACCGGGTCGGGGTATGGATTCGGAGACTTGCCCTTTTCGGTAGGAGAGTTACGGAGCAGCTTTCGAGCAGAAGAAGACGAAGAGCTTGAACTCGGTATCTGGGTTCTTTTATGGCCTGAGATGTGTGTGACGCCGTCGCCATTGTCGTCCATATTCTCGGTTACCACTGACGCTCTGCCGCCCATATTGGTGCGACTTTGAGAGAGAGAGAGAGAGAGAGAGAGAGCCCTGAAGACTGGAATTCTACGAACGAGTCCCAAAACAACTCCTACCGTGGAAATAGTGATTGGACTGATTGGGATTTTGGGATGGACTACCGGGAAACAAAAATAGTAATTATCACTTAATTTGCATTGATTATAAAAAAAAAAATATATAATGTTCCTTTTTTCGATGAATTTCCAATAGTACTCGAGTCTTTTGTTTGTGACGGATAACGTCAATAATTTATCGGGTGCGCCTACGGTGACATGCATGTCACAGTGACTTGCACTTTCCGGGCGACCTCAGTTAGGATTAGGTCGACCTCATTTAGGATACGGTCGACCTCATATAGGATCAGATCGACCTCATTTAGGATTCGGTCGACCACATATAGGATCAGGTCGACCTAATCTGTTGTTTCAGTGTAAAAACAGTTCATGGTGCCTACTTTGGAGATTCATATCAAACAATTGGCTAGATGGAAATTGAAGAATAATGACTTGTTTTGAAGCTGGAGTGTCCCTCTACATATTGAAGTGATTGAGAGCTCGATAGGAATTCCAGAAGACCATTTTTGAACCTCATCAAAAGGCTATGCCAAAACTGGGAAACTGCCGGGATATGGCTAAGTCTGGAAACGTGTTTGTGAAGCCTATTTTGGAGCTCAATTCGAGAAGCATGAATGCGAGTCGAGTCCCGGAGCCTCTACCACGTTAAATTAGGTATGTTTTTATACAAATTCAAGTCATTGGATGAAAGATTGGATATCCGTAAGGCTTCAAACAAAAGGGTCGAAGTTGCTACGAAGGCTGTTTTCTGGCAGACTTCGAGCACAAGGAAGCTGCCAGAAAACAACCTTCGTAGCAACTTCGAGCCTTTTGTTTGAAACCTTAAAGATATTCAATCTTTCATCCAATGACCTGCCTTTGTAGAAGAAGAAAAAATATGTAATTTAACGTGGTAGAGGCCCCTGGACTTGACTCGCATCCATGCTTCTCAAATTGAGCTCCAAAGTAGGCTTCACAAACACGTTCCCAGACTTAGCCATTTTCAGGCAGTTTCCCAGTTTTGGCATAGCCTTTTGATCAGGTTCAAAAATGGTCTTCTGGACTTTCTATTGAGCTCCCATGTACTTTAATGTGTAGAGGGACACTTCAGCTTCAAAACAAGCCATTAATCTCCAATTTCCATCTAGCCAATTGTAAGATATGAATCGCCAAAGTAGGCACCATGAAACTGTTTTTACACTGAAACAACAATTAGGTCGACCTAATCCTATATGAGGTCGACCGAAAAGTGCATGTCACCGTGACATGCATGTCACCGTAGCAAAGTCCTAATTTATCTATGGATAATAATTCATAACCCGCTAATAGTTCAACTGGCACAAATCACTTTTCCCCAAAATTTTGAAAATCTAAGGTGTTAAATAGAAGTTAAGAATATTAATGGGTCATATCGTTTTTATTTTAAGTCGTAAATCATTTTTTCACACAAAAAATCTTATTAATTGTACTATTTAGTTTGACATCTACTTTGATTGATTTTTGAACAAAAAAATTGAGACATAAATTAACCGTCTATAATATGGTGGTAATGCTTGGTAGTACATAGAAATATATCATGATGGTATTAAAGTGTATCATAGTGTTATGAATATTTCAAAGTTCAAGAAAGCGCTAGAAGCTAGGCGGGTGTTGGAATCCTGCCTAGCACCTAAATTGCTTAAGCATCGTCTAGACGTGCCTAGGCGTTTGAAGCGAAAAAGAGAAGTTACACTAAAAATAATTTGCATGAGACACAACTTACACTAAGAATTTTTAAAACACACAAGTTTGGGCTAATCACTGGAGACAAAAGCGATTTTATCCAAATCACTGATAACAAACATGATTTAGCTAAATCGTTGCTCATGCTATCGATCGAGCTTCAAAATTGCAGAAGGCTCCAGCCATTTGCATAATGCATAAGTGAAAACTTCAAATGAACGCAATTTGTTGCTTTATTATCCCAGTTGAAACAAAAAATATATATATATATTTATCATAACTTTGTGGTTGTGAAAATTTGGAAAGGTTATGCGAAATAAGAAAAATTGATTTGATTGGTTAACCGAATGCCTAAGTTATGCGACATAAAAAAAAAATCGTTTCGATTGGACAATCAAACACAATGTTACGATCGTTTCCAGTTCGACATATATATTAGGTAAAAGTGTTGGACGCTCCATCAGTTTTGACACTAGATCGCTTGAGAGTGCAACGATTTAGCTGGATCCTGTATGTTACAAAGATTTGCACCACCAAAATTGCACCATGGATCCTGTAGTAAAATCGCTTTTGTCTCCATGAATTTGCACCAAAATTGATAGAGACGGCAATGATCTAGCCCAAACTTGTATATGTTGAAATTTGGGTTAATACCTTATTTTGACCCGAACTATGATCATATAATCAATTTTGGCCTGTGGTTTCAGAAATTAACATCCTGGCCTCAACTATGCAGCATATAGACTTAATTGCCTGACACATAGTTTGACCGTCAATTTGGAGGGTCAACTCCGTTGACCGTTAGTCAACAAGCAATGTCATTGCCTAGTCAACCTAAAAATTATTAAAAAAATTCAAATTCAAATTATTTTTCTAATTTTTCTTATTTATTATCAAATTAATCAAAAATAAATGATAAAAAACGTAAAATAAATTTGATTTTTTATTTTTTGGATAATTTGAAAAATGATAACTTTATAAATTAACCAAAAATTATCAAATTATTTTATATTTTTAAAACTTCCCACAAAAATATAATTTATATCATACTTTTTAAATTTATAAAATTTAATTTGATCATTTTTGGTTAATTTATAAAATTTATCATTTTGAAATATCCCAAAAAAATTATTTTTATATTTTTAGAATTTTATTTTTTGGTTAATTGGAAAATGATAAATAATAGAAATTAGGAAAATAATTTGAACTTAAATTTTTTAATGATTTTTAGGCTGACTAGGCAATGACATGGCATGTTGAATAACGGCCAACGGAGTTGACCGTCCAAATTGACGGTCAAACTATGTGTTGGGCCAATTGAGTCTATATGCTGCATAGTTGAGGCCAGGATGTTAATTTATGAAACCACGGACCAAAGTTGACTATATGGTCATAGTTCGGGCCAAAATAACGTATTAACCCTTGAAATTTTTTAGAGTAAATTATATATATTGCGAATGTTTTTAAAAAGTCTAGTGTGAAAAAGTCCTAGACCCACCAACAAGGAATCAATTGAGGGATTCCAAAAGTTGGTAGTAGGTAAAATTGGGTTCAATCGCTAATTGGACACAATCACGCAAACTGGTTAGAAAATGATTGATATGAAGAGATAGTAAAAAAATATTATATAAATTGGTCGGTACAATTAGGTTCAATGGCTAATTGGACACAAACACGCAAACTGGTTAGAAAACGATTGATATAAAGAGATAATCAAAATCGTTGAAAATTTATCAAAATATAGAAAACATGTGGCTGATCGGAATGATAAATTTTCAATACCAAAACAAAATGATGTTGTTTTGGTGACTTAATTAACAAAAAGATAGAAATTCGTCGGGACAATTAGGTGATATTATCTGTTGGATTCAAGTATAAATGTCTGGACATTGACTTAAAACGTTGCATTTAAATATTATAATAATGTCTTCTTATTTGTAATATGAAATTTTAGTTAAATACGGATGAAATTATAGGAAGATTGTTTTTAAAAATAGGTTAATATCTTATTTTGGCCCGAACTATGACTATATAATCAACTTTGGCTCGTGGTTTCAGAAATTAATATATTGGCCTCAACTATGCAGCATATAGACTCAATTGGCACGACACATGGTTTGACCGTCAATATCGTTGACCGTCAGTGAACACTCCATGTCATTGCCTCGTCAGCCAAAAAATCATTAAAAAAATTCAAATTCAATTTATTTTCCTAATTTCTAATATTCATCATTTCCAAATTAACCAAAAAATTATATTTTATTTTTTGGAATATTTGAAAATTATAAATTTTATAAATTAACCAAAATTATCAAATTAAATTTATAAATTTAAAAAATATGATATAAATTATAGGTGACTACTTCGTTGCACTCACAAAAATGAGTGCGTTCAATGCACCCAACTCAAAAACTAGTCTTAAGGTGTCGGATTTTGAATTTTAAATTGTAGAATTAGTGTAATGTGATGATATAACATATGATAACAACTAATTAGCCGATTACCCTAAGCCCTGGACCTCCAATTTTGAGTTCTATCCCTAAACCTAAAATTGTAAACCCTAACCCTAAATCTCTAAATCCTTCAAATTAAACTAAATGTTTAATGGTTTTTGTGCAAATTCATATGCGTTATTGTTCATCGCATCATAACTGATGATTGACATCATTTTGACATAAATAGCATGTTTAAATGACGATTATGAAGCGAGTGCACTGAATTCACCCAAAAAAGTGGGTGCACCGAAGACGCCACCATAAATTATATATTTTATTTTTGGGAAATTGTAAAAATATAAAATAATTTGATGATTTTTGGTTAATTTATAAAATTTATCATTTCAAATTACCCAAAAAAGTAAAAAATTATTTTATGTTTTTTAATATTTTATTTTTGGTTAATTTGATTAATAAATAATAAAAATTTAAAAAATAATTTGAATTGAATTTTTTAATGATTTTTAGGCTGATGTGGCAATGACATGACGTGTTAACTAACGATCAATTGGGTTGACCATCCAAATTGACGGTCAAACAATGTGTCTGGCCAATTGAGTCTATATGTTTTTTTATGAATAATTGAGTCTATATGGTTGAGGCCAGGATGTTAATTTTTGAAACCACGAGCCAAAATTGATTATATGGTCATAGTTCAAACCAAAATAAGATATTAACCCTTAAAAATATTACATATGCACAACTATTCCCAACTTTTCTAACATGTTTTGAAACATCGACATAAACCAATTATACCCGTTCAAAATTCAAATCATACCACTTGCTAATACATTTTGACAATAGCAACTAGCAAAAGGCATCCTAATTCTTAATAAGATGCATCTTGTGATACCGTACGGACACACGCCAAGTGTTCCATGCTTCATTACTTCTACTTGAAAAAGAGTAACAGGAAGTAACGAGATTTGAGAAATTAAAAATCAGATTATCTAACCAAGCAAATTTTCTGTTCATCTGTACAATTTCTTTTGTCCCACTAAACAAACGATATTTACACAAACATTATCGGCCAGATTATACACATATATACACAAACTGAACGGAATGTCAAAACAAAAACCAAGTTCAACATTCAGTTCCCCATTCTCGGACGAATTTGGTGGACGAAGACATTCAAATGTACAGTTCGAGAGTTCAAAACTATAATAAGGTGCAAGGCACATATTCCGAATTCTACCCGACAGAACTATGAAGTTTACGCTCTCAATTGCAATGACGTACCGGGAAGCATACGTTAAAACCAGAGAGTGTGACGGAGTTCATCAAGAGCAGCATACAAAGGTCCAGCAGCCTTTGGTCTGTCCACATTGCCAAGTAGAATGTCGCTTGTTGTGAGATAAGGATCGCCGTAGAAGTTGAGATTAGTATCCATCCTTGTCGTAACCACATTCCCTTCAAGTGATACACCAACAAATGCACCTGTAAACATTTGCAGTAATGAGCGGTTAGCTATTGTTGCAAGCTAAACCATACAAATGTTGATTCATCCATCATTTCAGGCTAAATTGCAGCGATACAGTGTTTACACCTATACCAACGCAAACCAGAACTAGAAACATAGTCTTGAATACCTTTACTGCAACTGTATGTGTAGCACATGCCAGAACCTCTATCACCAGCCCTGAGATCAGCTTCCACAACCCTCCCAATAGGCCCTGCTGCAGCACTACAGCCAGCACCGAGAGAGAAATGCATGCGGCTAGAAAACGTCTTTACAGCCTTCAGGTCACGAAGAACAATTATAAAGTCCATGAGCTCACCTCCAACCTGTTAAACAAACAAGAATACCTGCCATCAGGGAGAGCATAACAGAAAAATGAAAAAGCTGGTAAAGAGAAAGGCATGGAAGATTGACACTCATAACAATGCAAAACAGAACCTGTGTCTACGCACAGTAATGAAGAGTATTATTTACATGAACTTAAAGGAGAAGCAGAGACAGGTCAAAGTATCGAAATTGCATTTAAAACTGCGGAAAACTGTTCCTTTTTTACAATAAGTTTTTAACCTGCAGTTGACATAACTTATCTTCAGAGAAAGATGAGCTTAAGAGATTAAACAAACAGATGCACTGGCCAAGACGGATCCTGTATAATTTGATCAGGATCCATCCGACATTCCCAGGTATATGTTCAACAGTTCCAGCATGCACCCAACAAAAAAATGTTTACCTGAGCACCCCATCCTAAACCAACTGAGCAAATGGCAGATGGCGCAGACCATGTTCCATCAGACCTTCGAGCAATTACTAAACCAGTTCCAAGTTTGTAGGCAACTACAACACCTGCTTTAGCAACTGTCAGAATAGCCAGGCCTCTGGCTCCCTTCAAAACTGCTTGAGGTATGGATTTGTCAGGATTCAACTTTGCAACCTGCGATTCAGAGAGACAAAGACATAATTTTGACACGTTACTGAAAGGACCAGCGAAACACTACAACTTTATGAGGAGCAACCAAGTGAAATTGGCAACAGAAATGCATACCCACAAAGTGCATAGAAAAGAAGATAAATCGTATCAAACATAACTGCTGAGTCTAGCAGCAAATGTACAAGACACTGTAAAGTAAGCACAATCTCAAACTTGACAGAATCTCATAGGCTGATATTAAGGAAATATTCAGATCAAACACTCATAGCATATAACTAATGACATAGACCTACATTTGAAGCACAATGAACTGCATGAGTAAAACAATTTACACGCCACTGGTTTCAAGGGTTTTACAAGGGGATTGAAACGAACAGATCTCTGACCGAAGTTCATAACTTAAGGTGAATGACCATCTGGTTAGAAGCCCAGAATAACGTTACTAGCCCAAAAAACATCGGGGGACAAGCTCGACAATAGTTTTCTGGAGTTCAAAACTAAGCTTGAGCCAAATTGGAAAAATCTCCAGCCAACTCATGATTGTTCAAGCTTGCTTGGCTCAGGCCACTATATTCAGGCCTACCAAGTGACCAAGCAGTCCAGCAAAATATGGCTGTTCAAAAAGCACAATAATAATGTATTGAAGAGGGAAGATATTAAACCTGGCAATAGCTTCTTAAAGTATTAGATGCCTTGTATATCTCATTTTCCATGGATAGACCAACTGGAAGATTCAGCCAACCCCTAGCAGATGTCCAGTCCATTACATCATGCTTTGCTACTTGCATAGCGTTGCTAATTGAGTTGATAAGAATACCCTGTAGAGGGTCAAGCCGATCATAGCAGGCATCACAAACCCTTTGTGGGTCCCGTTCCCTGAACTTAACTGGCAACAAAGACCTTCCTTTGGTGCAAACTCTACAAAATATCCCACCACAAAATCGGCAATGATGCCTGCCGCGAGTTATTGCAGTGAATGGAGCAGTGCACTGCATGCAAGCTGAAGTAGAACTATCTGGTAGCCACTCAGGAGGCTCAGCTTCCAATACCTCCTTGTATTCACTGTAATTAAAGCCCGCTGGCTCAAGGAGAGGTGGCGCACTAGGTATATAAACAGAGGAATGCAAGACGGTGTCACCGTTTTTCCCAGATCCGAGAAAGGAAACATTTGAGCTAGGGAGTTGTGAGATTCCAGAAAGGCCAGGCATTTTGTTCTTTCCAGTCAAAATCGCAAATATTCCACCCAAGACATTTTTCAGATTGACCTCTGGAACTCTGGCAATTTGCTTAGAGTCGCAAGGTTCATCGTCCGAATCATATCCACCATCAACAAACTCTTCCGAATCATAAGGGAAATTCAGATGTGAGTCGCTTTCCGATGCTTTTGAGCTTGATTGATGAGCGCCCACATCTTTTCTAGCAGACCAGGCAGGATTGGAATAGTCATCAATGTAAGGGTACATAGTATTCTCCTTCTCTAGGGTAGACAGCGTCGAGTAAGCAGATCTTCCATCAGAAGTCCCCATTGGCTAACAGCAAGCTGCAGCAACAAAGCAAATCAATAGGCGGTTAAAACTGCAATTGGAAATGCATAAGACTTCATAAACCCGCAACAACAACAAACAATAAAGTGAAAATCAAGAAATTGAATAACGTCAAACCACAAGCTCGATTCAAAAAAACAAGGCCCAGTTGTAAATCAAAACCCCATGGTCGCAAGCAAAGCTACGAAATCAGCGAAGAGACTGCCGATAGGTTCAAGTTCAGCTCAAAACAAACACAAACCCAGCTAACCACCAACTATGCACAGAAAGAAGAGCGGAAACTATTATTCCGAAATGAAACAACGGACTCATGATTAGGGTTTTCTGATCAGAAGGACTGCCATCGAAACCTACGGAATCTCTGGAAGAAGCAAGATGGGGGGAATTGGGATAAAAGGATGGAGATACCTTGTCCGTCTTGGGAGCGAGGGAGAAGTCTTGGGAGCGAGGATGTATGCTATGAATTGAAATAGACGAGAAGAGATTGAACTGAACAAATCTTTTGGGCTCCTGGAAAAGCGCGAAGGACCAACCGCATAAGCGAATAAGTATGATCAGATAAAAAAAAAAAAAAAAATTAGAACGAAACAACACGGGGTTGTTTGGATGCAGGATTTTAATCCATGGGATTTGAGAGGGATTTGGGCTTAAATCTCTCGATTATAAAACCCAGATATTTATCATGTGGAATTTGGGTAAAATTCTTAGTTTGGTTAAAGATCAGTGTTTTTATTTAGAAAAGTCAAATAACTAATTTGCCCTTATCTCCTTCATCTCCCATCGCCTCGTTTCTTCTCCCAAACCTAACAACACTCCAATCTGAACTTCCAGGCGCAGTTCTTCCTCACAAACCCAACCCCAACAGCATCCCAATCCCAATTCCCATTCTCAATTATTCCTCCCAAACCAACGACATCTCATTCCTAATTCCCATCTCATTTATTCCTCCCAAACCCAACGAAATCCCAAACCAACAACAAGCGAAGAAAACCCAGATTGGGGTTTTGATGGAGGAGTTGATCTCTGCAATTTCACTTTCGTACTCACTCTGCTCTTCTGTTTTGTTGGCGGAATAAAACTCCTCTTTGGAACGACAATGGATGAAAAACATCATGCTTCAAAAAGTTTCACCTTCTTCTCCCCAGATATGTAGGTGAATGACGATTCATTGGTGGTTGGTGATGTAGAGTAGAGCTGGCCAGCAGTAACAACGGCGCCGAAGGGAGGGGTTTGAGATTTGATGAATGGTGATGGTTGTTTGAAGTTGGATCGATGGGAGGTGGTGGAGGTTACTGGAAAGTGGTCGAAGGCAGAAGGAGAAGGAGGAAGGGCCAAGTTGGAACAACACAAAAAAAAATGAGAGATTTCCAAATAGCTGACCCCTATCAGCTATTTTGAAATCCCACATATGTGGGTTTTTAAAATCTCTGATAACCACAATCTCTGCTCTTTCCAAACGTGGTATTTGGTTAAAATCTCTCATTGTGTGGGATTGTTTTAAAATCCTGCACCACAATCCTGCAACAATCCCCAATCCAAACGACCCCCACAGCATTGGGAAGCAAGGCCAAGGAGTAATTCTGGATGTTGAACACGACACGTACTTGCTTGGTGGGCCTCCGTTTTGACAGGTTGAAGGAATAGGACCCACAAATTTTGGTGAAGCGGACGAAAGCCCATGATCTTAATTCCCCCCCAAAAATACTAAATTTGTTATAAAAAAAAAATAAAAACAATATAATAGTCAAATATTTCAATTCCAAATAAAATAATAATCAAACTTTTTGAAAACAATTTAATAGTTAAACTGTTAACTTCTCACCTAGTCAATTGTTCGTTGACTCTGACATGGCATATAAATAATTGACTCAAATTTTTTTTTGCTGACGTGTCAAAAATGTAAATTATTTAATTGTGTCACATTAGATTGTTGAAAAAATTACAACCAAAATTATTTTAATGGTGGCCACTTCGGTGCACCCACTTTTTTGGGTGTACTGAATGCACTCACTTTCTGGTTTAATCTTGATCGTTCGATATATCTTGCGGTTGAAAATAATTGATAAATTTTCAATAAATTATTAACTAATAAATATACAATTTATTTAAATAATTAATAATTATTGATAATTGCAATTTAGGATCTAACATTAACTCTCTTTAAAATTCAGATTTCTTCCCATCACAACAAATAGTGCCGCTCTCACCCAAAAAGAAGATCGATTGGCCGGCGGCGGCCACGCAATCTCAGTGTGACGGTGACGCCAACTCTGACAACTGAGAACAAACTTCTTGGTGCCTCCGACAATACACCCCTTGTACAATTCAATGTTGGAGCCGACGAGGTCGAGGAGCAAGAAGGTCCGATGTTCCCCGCTACAGCTGTCGAGTTTCCTCCTCGTCGGCTTCTTCTCACTCAGAGCCACGACCTCAAAGTCCCTCAAACGTTGAGCCCTTTCCACTTCACTGAACGTTATTCCCATTCTTTATCACCTCCTCCTTCTCCGAGCAAAACCCAATTCCGATTCCCTGACAACATCTGCTACT
This sequence comes from Linum tenue, assembly GCA_946122785.1. Taxonomy (NCBI): domain Eukaryota; kingdom Viridiplantae; phylum Streptophyta; class Magnoliopsida; order Malpighiales; family Linaceae; genus Linum; species Linum tenue. The sequence continues at coordinate 45,129,225 of CAMGYJ010000007.1, read as the reverse complement.
TCGTCCCCAACACCATCTCCCACATCGAACCCTAAAAGAAGATAAATCAGATAGGTCAATTTCCTCGAACTGAATTTCTCATCACCCAAATTCCTCAGGGCAATCAACAACCAGGGCATCTTCCTTCTGATTAATAGCGCCAGCTATCAGCTCCGAAAGAAAGCACAAAAAAGAGACATGAGAACAAGATCAATAAAAAAGGGGAATCCAAATTTGAGCTCAATCATCATATCTTCTCCTGATGAGCCGCATGGCTGCGGTAGAAAGCCGGATGTGAGGAGAAAAAGAATTATCAGCAATAGTATTTGCGTAAGAGAAAGGAGGAGAGAAAGCGATACGAAATTGGGTGGGAAAGAGAATTCCGACGATGGTTTTCGTGATATAAATATTGAGACGGAGTGGCTGAGGTAGCATTTGAGGTCGCCAAAGGTAAGGTTATCGGCGGTGCCGACTAGACCGAGTTCGCAAACGGAACTCTCTCCACAGTTTGAATTGAGGATTATTACTATTGTTCCCTGTATTTATACTTTCATAGGCTGGGCCTCAATTGCTGAAGCACCGGAAACCCATAGCGTCGTTGTTGCTGTTGTTGATGTTGAGAGGCTGCCGGCAATTCAGACTAGAAGTTATTGGCGGAGAATTCTATGGGGAAAGAGTTGAAATCGGAGAAGTAGTTGTGGTGGTATTACTGTCTGCAGGGCGACCCTTTGATGCAAGCGATGGCCGGATTGGTGCGCTGGTGGTGGAGGACGACGATGCAGGCCACTGGAAAAAGTATTGACGGGTAAGAGGGGAAAACAATCGTGGAAGAGAAGAAGAGGGTTTGGGGTCGAATTGCAATTATTAATAAGTTTAAATTACTTTAATAAATATAATATATTTTATTAGTTAATAATTAATTATAAATAAATTAAATTATCGTAACCGTTAGATGTAATCAATGAATACGATTAAACAGGAAAGTGAGTGCGTTTAGTGCACCCAAAAAAGTGGGTGTACTGAAGACGCCGCCTTATTTTAATACATATTTCTTCCCCTTTCTCTATCGACCAAAGAGAATTCCCTACCCTGTGGCTACTTCTCCTTCTCCAGATCTATTTTCTTTTCACCCTCATTCTCGACTTCTTCTTCTACTTCTACTTCTCCTCCCTCCTTTGGCATCTAAATATTGGAGGAACAATCGCGCACAAAACACATCCTTCGCATTCTCTTCTTCGTCGACTCCAAAACCGTCGTCCAAACTAGTCTCATCTCCTGGCGGAGAGATATGTTTGGAAAAGCGTCTCGGCCCTCAATTTTAAGTCAAAACGTCAAAGTCAACTAATAGTTGATCGGAAGGAAAGTTAACGGTTTGGCTAATATTGATTTCGAAAAGGTTTGACTATTAAATTGTATTTACCCTTAGTTTTTCTCGACTGGATACTAGTTCTATCGGCTGACGTGGCTCTCAGCCAAAAAACCACAAAAATCCACTTAAATGAGCCCTTCCTTGAGCCACTGATCCCCAACCTTCAGATCTCAGCTTGAACGAGGAGACACTCCATCCCACCGTGTGAGTATATACTCACAAAAATGGTTGTGAGTAGATTAACTTTTTCCAGAAGGAGGGTCTTGATCTAGAGGTGGGGGTAGACTTCTTCCAATCAATACCCATCAATCAAAATGCTTTTGTTTTCAATGATTTGTTTATTTTATTTTAGTATAAGACAATTTTATTATAATAACAATAATAAATTTTAGGTAATTTTCAATTATTATACACATAATAAAAACTAATCATTGTGAATCTTAAGTATTAAACTCAATTTAAATATTATAATTTTTTTTGGAAATATACCTCTAGGACAACCACATTTTATAAATAGCATCATTTCTGGTTCAAAATTATTGAAATAAAATTTTAACATGATGTTACCTCATTGTTTACTTTTATCATTAGTATTCAGCGATCAACATTACATAATATGTAGTAGTATCTGTATTACCAAGTAATAATCCTAGGTATTTTAGATATGTATTCCACGACTCTTCTGATGGTAACTACTTTGAAACTAATTGATTGTGTCAGAATAATAGGACAACAAAAAAAGTAAATTCGATAGGTTGAGATTTCCTATAGTTTGCCCTACTGAGGTCAACTGAATCTATGAATGTATTTCATCCTCATCTTTTTCCGTGATGATGAATGATAAACCAATAGGTTAATTTAAGCCATCTCGGGGATTAAGACAAGGGGATCCTTTGTCCCCTTTGCTTTTTGCAATATGCACAGAAGGGTTTACAGCATTGCTTCGTAAAACGGTGGCTAAAGGGCTCTTAGGACTCTTATGTGCTCAGAGATATCGCATTTGTTCTTTATCGATGATTGTTACATGTTCCTGAGGAGTTCACTGTCGGAGTTTGAGTGATTGCTTTAGGTACTATAGGAGTATGAGACTATGAGGTGCTAAGCAGAAATCGTGTGAATCTGGTTAAGTCTGCAGTTTGCTTTAGTCGATATATTGTGATGCAAAATGTTCTGTATTGGTGGCAAAGCTATAAGTTATAGTGGCTAGTATTCAAGATAAATATCTTGGTCTACCTTCACAGATTGCTCATTCAAAATTTATGACATTTCGATATTTGAAGGGGGGAAAATACTTGGGAAGCTCCAGAAATTGAAGCGTACACAACTTTCTTGGGCGACAAATGAAACTTTGCTTAAGTCGGGTGCTTCGGAGTTGTCGGTTCGTGTTATATTATGTTTTCTCCTCCTATTGACGATGTGTCGGAAATTGAATTTTGACATGTTTGATCTCCAACAAATCTGGTCATTTCCGAAAAATCTAATTCCGATCCTCTCATTTCTCTCTTAATTCAATTTTAGTCTTCCCCCAACCCCCACCAATTGTCGCTCCCTAATCCCTCCCGCTTCACTCACCTAATTATACTTATCAGATGAATAGCTGCTGGGTCACGCGTGCAGTCTACTAATTTGTTGCTTGCTGCCATTTTTATGCGTGAACACATTATTCCATATACTCAATTACCCGGCTTAAAATAGGGTGAGTAATCTTAAGATGAGTAACAATGAGTAACCAAATCTGAACCCTTCTTTTAAGTGACTGCAGATCTAAGAGTGGAGAATTAAAGAAATTTATTTTCCCTAGTTTTCTTGATTGGATCATTTCTTCTTCATTCTAACTCGGATTTCAATTTTTTTTGCACAGATGGAACGAGTTCGTTGTGCTCTACAAAATGATATCCATTTTCAATATTTTTTGAGAAAAAAAATTTCATCCCTCTCATTACCAACTCCATACCATACGGTATCTCCTTCGTTATTTAGTAATTTTCGAAAATTTTTGCACAAAAGGAACGATTTAATCATGATCTATTGAATTTCAAAATTTTCTGGGGGGGGGGGGAATTTTCAAACCTCTCGTTACCAACTTCATATTATACTATACCACCCTGGTATGAGGTGGTATTTTTCATACAATATGGTATTGACTGGTATTAAATAATAGCATATGGTATTGACTGGTATTTTTCATACCATATGGTATGTTGTTATTTAATACCAGTCAATACCATATGGTATAGACTGGTAATAACTTTGATATTTTTTTGTTCAAAAAAATATCAAAGTGAATATAATTTTGAAGAGCACAATTAATATGATCTAACTGTGCAAAAAAAATTAAATTCAGAGTTAAAACGAGTGAGAAATCGTCCCTTAAAGATTAAGGGAAAGAAAATTAATGATTTTTCGAGGAAAGAGAAGGAGGCGATGATGTGGCAGATTCTTATTGATTTATGCATGAGGTTACTCACCACAAGGTTACTCACCGGATCTGCTCCCAATTACCCAGAGTCTTCTCTGATTTTCTGCACATATCACAGCATTCCAATTCCCTTCCCTGAACTATATTCCATCTTCCCTTAGCTTTAATCTCTAGCGAGCAGATAACCAGGAACTAATCCTGGCTAAACATGTTGACAGAAGTCATTCTTTTTTTTTTTCTCCTTTTTTTTGTAGAAACAGAAGTCATTCCTTAAACACAAAAAATAAGATGGCATTTAGCTTTAGCAAGCCATTTTAATAGTCATACCAATAAGTGGCGGGTAATAAGTCTACGAACTTTCTAGCAGTATTGAATGATTGACTAAATACAAGGCATTCTACTATTTAAGTTAAAACCTCTCAAAACTTGTGAGCAATAGTAAGGCTCAATAATTAGAAAGGTACATTTAGTTTGGGAAATATAAATATCATCCCCATCTGCAGGGATCTATTGGCTGGATAACATTTCATTCCACAAGAGCAGCATATGCCCCATGAAACAAAACACAATAAGCCTACAACGTACACCTGAAATGAGGGTAGCACTAAACCTACCAAGTCTGTTTTCCTCGTCCTCATAATCGTTGCTTCTTGCCAACCGGCATGTCATCATCATGGTGGTCACCTTCACCACCACCACCACCATCCTTGTCCATCTTCTTTTTCGCTAATATTTTATTGATCTGGTGCAGTTCATTATTCAGCTTCTGATCCTTGTTTTGTTTGCGTGTCTTCCGACCATCTTGCATCTTCACCCCAAACTGGAACGCTGCCTTGGGCATTGCTTCCTTCTGCTCATTGTACTTCGCCCACTCTTCTTCAGTCTCAAAATCCCATCGATGAAGGCGGCCTTTTGCCTGTTCACATAAGCATGGTTAGATCAGCATTCGTTAACGATTCCAACGAACCCTTGGGTCGTTATCACATGACTGCAACATCTCTTATCCATTTCCTCCGGTGGATCTTAATAGTAACAGCATCGAGTATAGACATGATAGAGGTTGCTTACCCGTCCACCCATATCCATTTTTGACAAGTCATCTTCATCATCACTGTCCACGACTTCGCGGTTGTACTCTTGATACCCAGGATAACATTCAGAGTAACTCTCAGAGACAAAATTAGGGTCTTTCTCCCTCGCATCTTTTTCTCTCAGTTGCTGAAGCCTTTGATCGTCTCTCTTGAACACAGAGCCCAAACCCCGATCCTTCTCTTCTTGTGTCATGAAGCGTGGATCCTGTATAATGTTCGACCCAGCCTCTGCCTCATAAGCCTGCTGCAGATACTGGTCAGGATATGCCAATTGCTCAGCATATTGATAGTCCTGCTGCCACTCTCCCGGGTAGGCACTGGCGTATGCCTGTGCTTGAACAGCAGCATCATACCCACTCTGGAACAATAATCAACAGAATGATATTACAAAACACCAAGTTTACAAAATCAGGTGATTTGGAAGCAAACTCATATGTTAAGACATCGGGATTAGCAAAAAATTTCCTGATAAACTCTATGCAAATTTTAGGATACTCTGCATCAGGTCTCGTTCTGACTTACCAGATCTTGCCATTCTTGAGAAGGTACAGTTGGCGGAACAGGACCATAAGTAGGTTCATTGAAATACGAAACTCTTTCCTTGTTACTAGGAGACTCTTCCATGTCCTCTGAGATAGGGCTTTGACTCATGTCTTTCCCCGGAACACTATAGTCAACGCCATCCCCTACGAATATGTCCTCCTCCTCTGCTCTAGACAGGGATTCCTGCTTCTCTAGAGAATCAGGCTGACTCTTCTTTGGAGGCGGTGGAGGCGGGGGCATGATTTCCCTTTCTAGCTTCATGTTTGAGATCGTCTGATTAAGCTTTGATTGCTTATCCTCTTCATCGTAAATATTGCCAACAGCTGAAATTTTAACTGTAAACAAGGAGCAAGAAAAATCAACAAATTGGAGAAAAAGAAAACCTCATCACAAAATAAAAAATATGCCAACTGAGACATTCATCCATGTTTATTGACCAGACAGGAAAGCACAAAACATTGAAATTGCAAATATTTTGAACACTGCAAAGGAAGTACTGAAGAAGAATGACAACCAAAGCATAATCAGCAAAAACAGCTCTAATCCACCTGCAGCATCAAGCAGTCACTATAACTTACACATGCCTACAAATGCATGCTGCAACAGAAAACTACTGTGTAGAGAGATACCACTCAGCTTTAGATTTAGAACATAGCCACAGACCTCTACAACATTAAATCCAATCCATTTGTTGCCATGACATTAAGTCCAATCAGCAATAACTATAAATATTGATTGCAAGTTCACAGATACAGCAGCAGAATAAGTACCCTTTGCATCTTTGTCCTTCTTTTTCTTCTTTAGAACCTTTCCAGAAGAACCAAGACGAAGATATGACATGATTTTAGCAATCCGATCGAGCACGGAACCGTCAACATTAACAGTGACCATTTCCTATGCAGAAATATGGTAGAATAAGATACACAGTCATAACAAATACCAAATACAACATTGCAATAAGAACAGCCACCCTGGTGGATGAAGCATGGGCAAACCTCAGGGACAGGGCAATCAGCTTTACTTCTCTGCAATGTTGTAGGAATATCATGATAGTAACCACCTTCCTGGTTCACACATGAAAGAATGAGGTAAGCATTTGAGATTGGATAATCAGCATGATAGTAAAAGCATCTGCACGTTGAGCTTGGCTATTCCACGCCATGAACTTTGTATAAGTGTTCTAACTTTCTATTTAAGAAACTAACAACCTCCAGCCCCCCCCCCCCCCCCCCTGGCTGCAAGACCACTATGACATAACTCGATTAAAGGACTCAACGAATAAAAAACAAAACGATTGTGTGATAACATGAATCTTATTTCTTATTCTGCTAGAGAGTCAATCAGAAGGAAAGTGGCACCATAGCGAGGAGGGGAGAAGGCAAGATAATTAATTTGACAAAAGATATGACTATAAACTGCTGCAAGTGACACCATGGTGCCAACAAAGGAGCGTGTTTAGAGATTCAATATGAGCAGGGGGGGATAAGTTAAAGAAGGCAGATATTGATCGCAATGTGTTGTATGTCAGCACCCACAGAAATCGTAGGATGAAAAGACCATGAAACTAAACCAAATTCTTACCATGTTATAAATAAATGACATTCTGCCAGGAAGAAACATCTCATTTGTCTTCATAATAGTTTGAGGCTTGACTATCCTTTGGTACACAGACTGAAACATTGAGAAAATCATCCACAATCACTGTAAGTAAGACAGAAGGAACTTTGTGAAAGCAATACTATAAAAGTGAGTCTTGTCCCCGACCTTTCCAGTTGCAGTTCGAAATGACAACTGTTGGTCTTCCTTTGATGCTCTGAGAATAGGAAGGTGGAGTCAGAACACAACGCATAGCAAAACTAAATTGTTATAGCAAGAAAGCTATATGAACAAAATCAGTGAATCATATCTGGCCTTCTCCAGGAATCAATGATGTAGATGAAAGGCTATGATTATAACAAAAAACAGTTCCCTTCAATAAATTAGTACCATGTAACTAAATCATCTATCACATAACCCACTGTTGACACGCAGTTTCCACCATAGTAGCAAGCAACGAGCTTTTTCATCAAATCTTAAATTACTCAACATACAAAGATGTCCGAGAAAAACTTCTGAACACTAGAAAACAAACTAAGATTACCCAGATTTCTCATCGGCATCATCTCCAGCTTCCGGCTTCTTGCCAATCTCACTTCTAACTTTGTTCAGTAGAGCATAGTCCAACCCTTTCACCAAATGCGTGTGCTCCACATCACCTGAACATCAACTTTCCCTCCGGGGCTTATTCAGTCGCATCCATGAACTCTAAAATACAGATAAAAACTTCCTTTTCCATACAAAAAATGTACGCTGAAAAGTTATAGCTAATGCATCCGAAGTTCATTGACAACAATACGAACCTCCAAGGTACTTGCTCTTCTCGATGGAAATCTTGTGGGCATCGGCTAACCGGATATCAACGGCGCCCGGAGGTGCGACGGCGTGAAAAGAACCCAATTCTGTCGCCTCATAATCGGGATTCTGATCCTCTCTACGTTCCTTCGCGCGGTCCCTGTATCTAGGCGTCTCTGGTTCCTCTGGCTTCTCCTCTCTGAACCATTTTCAGCAATTAGAAATCCACAATGGAGGAAAACAACGAACACAAAGAAGTAGTTCATATATGCAAAATGACTATCGGAGGGCTTGGTTACGCACTTGCGACGAGAAACTTTGTCCTTGTGATATCGCTTGCCTGACGACATTTGCGAAAATTTGTAAGAATCGCAGGGCAGCAAAGAACTAGGGTTTCTGCAATTGAAGCTGGAAGTTTAAAGCTGGATACAATTTTGGGGATTGGGGAATCTTCAACTTCAAGCCGGAAATTACTTATTTTCCCCTAGCAACGGAGGCAGGGTTGGCGGAGGAACTAGGAAGAGGCGGTGATAACACATTAACACTTGGTCATTAGTCAATAGGAGATTAGGATTAGGCATGACAATGAAACCCGCTAGGGAAATTATCTTAAACGGTTATAAATTTTTGTACTCAGTACAATATGATGATAAAAATTTGAACTTTTATGAAATAGTCATTTATGTTAATCTCTACTAGATTTGGCAATCGGGTCGGGTTGGATCATTTTGGGTTGGAAATCTCGGGTTACGGGTTGTCATGGGTCGGGTCATGTTGGGTTGGCTGATTTCGAGTCAAATACTGACCCAATCCATCGGGTTCTTGTCGTGTTTCGGGTCGAGTTATAAGCATTCTCAGAAACAATATCAAACATGCTTCATAAATCTTTAAGGAATACAAATTTTTACATATTTGTGACATTAGTTTACCTAGCACATGTCAATTAGCAAATGCTCAACTCCTTTCATGCTAATGAAAAAAAATACGAACACACAAATCGTCAAAAAATAGTCACGAAAGTAATACTACGACAATAAACAAATGATGTTTGATTATCTTTGCACTCCAAACTTGTATTTCAAATCCTTATGAATTTTGTTAAACATCTCACCAATTTATGAGTGATTTTATCATTTTGGGAGTGGCATATGCAATGGAACGGGTCTAGCGGGTCAATCCCATACCAACCCAACACGACCCCAAAACTACGAGTTAATCGGGTTCAGATCCTTCGGGTTTCTGGTTATAAAATCCTCAACCCATATTCTCTTTTTCGGGGGGTATTGATCGGGGGGGGGGCACATGCAGATCCTGGTCCAAGCTCAAGGCGAGACAAAACAGAGAGTACAGTAAGCGATCGACGGCTGGATTCGCAGGGAAAACAGACTGACTTACCACAAAAACAACAAAGAAGTTACTTAAAGTTGTTTTACTATTTCAGCTAATTTATGTTGTGTTAAGTCTTGTTGCCACAACAACGGATTGAAAGCTCAAAGTGGGTTGCAATCTGACATTTTATTGATGAGAATCATGAATGACTTATATACAACGACTCTGGCCTTTAAATTCGACTTCCATGATCCCTCTACCTCGTATAAGCCAACTCAACTAACCCAACTACTGCTGAAAACTCTCAATAGAAACTCAATGACTCACATGACCCGACTGACACAAAATAACAACTCCGGGAACTAATGTAAATAAACCAAAACGACACAGTTCTTTATTTTGACACAGCTCTCTAAACTTCAAATGTTTTGGTGCCACTTCCAATCCGAATCCGCAAAGGAGACATATTCCTTTCCAACTTCTCTTCAAACTTGATCTAACAATTCCTCCCCTAAATCGAAGTCAGTGTGCTTGCTTCTGTTCATCAACCTTCTTGCTTCTTCAAAGGATAGATCCACCATCCCCAGCTCTACCCTCGACAACTGGAACGTGTGATTCTTCAGTCCTGTAGTCACGATGTCAGTCACTTGTTCGTGAGTTCTGCAATGCTCAAGATCCACCACTTCATCAGCTACCAAGTCCATGAGAAAATGAAAGCGAACATATATATGTTTGCTCCTCCCATGTAACACTGGATTCCTTGAGAGCTTGATTGCAGAGTTGTTATCACACTCGATGCTTGTGGCATTTTCAACAGTTTCCTTCCATCCAATCTCCTCAAGCACCCTTCTCAACTAGACACACTAAGTTGCACATAATGAAGCAGCCATGAACTCTACTTCTGTGATTGACAGTTTAAGCACTAGTTGTTTCTTTGAAGTCCAAGAAACCACTCCACCTGCAAGGAAGAAAGCATACCCACTGGTGCTTTTCCTATCATCAGAGTCTCTTGCATAATCAGAGTATGTGCATCCCAGCAGGTAGAGCTCTTCATTCCCTCTTCTGTACCATATTTCCATACTCATGGTCCCCTTTAGATACGTGAGAATCCTCTTGGCTGCTAGCATGTGTTGCCTCGTAGGATTCTCCACGTATCTACTGAGGAGACACACGGAAACATGAGGTCTGGTCTGGTTGCAGTTGCATACAGCAGGCTACCAATCAACCTTTTGTATTCAGTTGAATTCACTAGAACTCTATCTCCAGCCTTTGTCGTCTTCACTCCACCAGGTGTAGGATTGATCACATGGTTGCATTCAAGGAGACTAAATTTCTCCAGGACATCCTTGACATACTTTTGCTGGCAAAGGAAGATGCTAGACTCCTACTGAATGATTTCCACTCCCAGAAAATACTTCATCTTGCCAAGATCAGTCATCTCGAATTATGCCCTCATTGATTCCTTGAAATCTGACATCATTTTAGCATTATTGCTAGTATACATGAGGTCATCAACATACAAACTAATAATTAGAATTTCAGCACTAGATTTCTTGATGAAGAGTGTGTGTTCGTAGGGGCATCTAGTGAATCCTGACCGCAAGAAGTATGTTTCTATTATGGTGTACCAAGCTCTGGTAGCTTGCTTCAAGCAATACAAAGCTTTCTTAAGCTGGTAGACTTTGTGTTCCTCCCCAGCAATCACATAATCTTGAGGTTTCTCAACATATATCTCCTCAGTGAGTTACCCATAGAGTAAAGCACTTTTAACATCTAACTGATGAACCTCAAACCCATGAAATACAGCAAAAGCTAACAGAATTCTGATTGTGTCCCACATAGCAACAGGAGCAAATACCTCCTTGTAATCAATGACATACTCCGGAGAGCAGCCTTTGACCACCAGTCTAGCCTTGTGTTTGTTAGGGCTCCATCCTCCTTCAGCTTGGTCTTGTAAATCCACTTGAATCTAATAGGTGTGACCCTTTTTGGCCGTTTAGTCAGCTCCCATGTATCATTCTTTTCGATTGCTCTCGTCTCAACTTTCATTGCTACATTCCATACTGGTCCCAAACATGCTTCCTCTAGATACTGCTACCATGGCCCACCAATCTGCTCCCGCAAAACTACAGTCATATATGGATAAGTATCCAGGTGGTTTTCTGATCCTGGACCCCATTCCTGTACTAGGCAAACCAAGTACATTAGATGGAGAGCCAATATCTTCTTCCTTTTCTTCTACTTCTTCCTGAACTGTTGAGAGAGACTGAGTGGATGAGTCCTCCTCTTGATTAGAGGGTTGAATGTCTAGTCCAGTTCCTTCAACTTCAGTGGCTGATTCTTTTGTATTTGTGTCATACCAGTCATACTCAATTCTATCCCACAGAATTTGAGACAGTGTTAGTTGAGGTTCAAATTCCAACATCCATCCCTTACTCTCATCAAATACAACATCCCTGTTGATCACTGTCTTCTTGGTAAGTGGGTTATACAACTTGTAAGCTTTGGATTCAGCAAAATTTCCCAAAAACCGACATTACACATTCTTTTCATCCAATTTCTTCCTCTGTTGATCTAGGATATGAACAAAAGCCACGCATCCAAATATTCTGAAGTGAGAGACTGAGGGAGGTATACCTGTCCACAATTCCTGAGAAGTTTTGCCTTGATTGGCTGCAGTGGGACTTCTATTCAACATATGAGCAGTCCAGCTGACTGCTTCTGACTTCAAGTCAGAAAGTAGTTGGAACCTTACTGTCTTCTAGCAAGCAACGTACCATGTTCATCGTTGTGCGATTTTTTCTCTCAGAAACTCCATTTTGTTGTGGAGTGAGAGCTGTTGTGAGTTGCCTCTTCATCCCAACTTCTTCACACAAGTGCTTAAAATCATTAAGCATTAACCCCCCTTTTTCCTCCATTAGAGACTAGAGTGATAGGCCAACACAAATCTGCATGAACTAAATGAAGTCTTTGGCTTGCCCTCTAGTTGCTTTCTTTTGAAAAGGTGCATGTGTTGCTTGCCTTTAAGGTAGGTTTGACAGACTCCAATCTCTCCTTTCAGGTCTGGGAGATTCTAAACTAGCTTCTTCTTATGCAACTGCAGTAGCCCTTGTATGTTGAGATGACCAAACCTCCTGTGGCACAGCTCCATAGAGTTGTCCTTGAGGCCACTGGTTTGCAAGCATTGATGATGCTGCACCATATTCATGTCAGCATGCAAGACAAACATTTGATTTGACTTCATTTGAGTCTGCACCAACAATCCTCTTTCTTCATGGAATAGGTTGCAACAACCACCCTAGATGAGAAAACTCATCCCCTTCTCTTGCAGCTGTCCAACACTCAGCAAGTTGGTCTTCAATCCAGGCACATAGAACGCATCTTGAACCACAAAGGAGGTGTGGTTCACAGCAAGTTTCACTGTGCCCTTCCCTTCTGCGACAGCCTAAAATTGTTTCCCAACCTTATACTGCAAGAAAAACTAGTATCCAATGAGATGAATCAATCTTGGTTGCCATTCATATAGTTGTTGCAACGTCAATCAAGGAACCACCAGGACTTCTCTCCTTCCACCATTTGTTCATCAGTTGCTCCAATGGTAGCCATCAACAGAACATCATCCTTCATATCACCAAATGATCTGTCTTGAGTAGGGTAGTAGTTGGTGCAGTAAGCTTGCTGATGAGGATTGTTCAACTCGGGGCATTCATGCCTGAAATGTCCCAATCAGTGACACTTGAAGCACTCTACATTCTCATTGCTCCAACCTCGTCCACCTCTTCCTCTTCCAGCTAGGCCTCTTCCACCTCTTCCTCCTCTACCACCATACTCGTGAGCAGTCCTCAGAGCCTGATCATCCCTTGCTACATTTCTGTTGTGCAGTTTCTGCTCACGAACAATCAGTGAGCTCTGAAGGGCATCCACAGTCAATGATTCAATATCCTTAGATTCCTCAATAGAACAAACCACAAAATTGAACTTCTCAGTTAAAGTTGTAAGGATTTTCTCAACTATATGCACATCACTAAGGGTTTCTCCATAATTCCTCATGGAATTTGCCACCACCATCACCCTGTTGAAGTGCTAAGTGACAGACTCACTGTCCTTCATCTACAGAAGCTCAAAGTTTCTTCTCAAAACCTACAATTGAGCCTTCTGGACTCTAGCACTGCCATGATACTTCTCTTTCATTGAGTCCCATAACTCCTTAGCAATATTCTTCTTGGTTATAGTTTTAAGGATTACCTTATCAATAGAACTAAATAAAGCAGTTTTTAGCCTTCAGATCCTTGAGTTTCAGTTCCTCCAACACCTTGGTTTCAGCATCTGTCTGTGCCTCTCCTGTTGCAGGCTCCCTGAAATAGTGCTCACCACATGCCAGTATTCTTTAGATCGCAAAAGATTCTCCATCAGGAGACTCCAGTGATCAAAGTCACCATCAAACTTTGGAATCCCCACCTGTGCAAAAACATTGGAATCACTCATCTTCTCAAAACTCTCAACACAATACCTTCTCTCACTAGTGTTTCTCAAATCATAGGACCTCACACTCACTCGTGTTTACCATGAGTAACCAAGACCTCTCTCTTATCTGCAATCTCACTTTTCTTTCAATTCTAATGGTTACAGCTTGCACGAGCTATGATACCAATATGAAAGCTCAAAGTGGATTGCAATATGATATTTTATTGATGAGAATCATGAATGACTTATATACAACGACTCTAGCTTTTAAACTCAGACTTCCATTATTCCTCTACCTCCTATAAGCCAGCTGCAACTAACCTAACTACTACTGAAAACTCTCAACAGAAACTCAACAGCTCACATGACTCGACTGACATAAAATAACAACTTCAGGGACTAAATGTAAATAAACCAAAATGACACAGTTCTTCATTTTGACACAGACTCTCTAAGCTTCAAATGTTCTAGCGCCACTTCCAATATGAATTCATAAAGGAGACGGATTCCTTTCGTGCTTCTCTTCCAACTTGATCTAACACATATAAAAAAGAACTAAACATGTTTCAAGTCATTGTTCTCACATGTGAAAGGAAAAAAAATAGAAACAAAAAATGATACTACAAAGGGCATAAGTTTCGCCTCTTTTAGAATTCTACGATCATGTGATCTTAGTTTCCTTTTCCAAAAGAGTTTCCTTCTATGCCTTAACTCGAACCAAAAGCAAACACCAATAGCAACAACACAACAACATCGACAAGCAACACCCTATACAACTTATAGATCACCTCTGCGAGCAAGGTTATCTAACCGGATAATAATACCAGTTTAGCAAGTGATATAGTCCGATCAGAATCAACTAATTTATGTCGGTTTAGCAAAATATGTAAGCTATGATAAAAAAGAATATGTAAGAAAAGTGAGAAACCATTCACACCAGATGAACAACAGACATATATCTATAGTGTGTCTCAGGTTAATCTCCTTCACATTCTACATTCATATTTAAATAAAATATGATGACAAAATAAGACAAATCTATATAATTACAACATTTAAACTTAACATTCAAACATTTATATTTGAATACAATAGATAATAATAAAAAAAATTAAAACTAACAAATAACATCAACATTTTATATTTAAATTCACGAGAAAATCATAAAAATTATTATTATTTTGTTTATTAAATTCACTGTACCAACATTATTTCGTTTAGGACATAAAATCGATCATTTCAATCAGACCCTCAATTTTTCTGATTTTCAGACTGCCTTATACTGGAATATTTAAGTTGGTTTTGTTACCGAACCTAGTCGAACTCGATTATAGAGTCCGACATGCCACCAGAGAGGAGAATTGCAAACTATAAGACAATAATTAACACTTAAAAACTAACAAAATATAAATAACAAACAAATAATCAAACTAAAACAACAGAATCAATAATTAGCTGGTGTTTCACAAAAATAAAATACACCTCTTTTTTTCTCGAACCTCTCCCAAATCCACACCCTCCTCCTCCTCCTCCTCCTCCTTCTGGATCTTCTCCCATCTTTAATTTTTTTTTTGGAAAATCTCTCTCTGTCTCTCTCGCTTCGTGCTCGTCACGATTGGACTAACTCATTCTTCCTCGAAATTCTGTTCGTTGATGATCTCCTTGGGCGTGATTCGCTGGGAAACGTGATTCGTTTGAGGTCGTCAAGATCGTTCTTGGAGGTGGTGGTGGCTCTGGCTGTGGCTCTGCCGGTGCTGCGTTTTCCGGCGAATGGGAGCACGGACGGAGCTGGAATTCTATTAAGAAGCTCGGCTTGGAATAGAATACCGGGGAATGCTGTATTTGAAGCAGCCGAGCTCCATTATATGCATAGGGAAAGGGCTGTGATCGTGTCGTCGTTGTGGCCTGCAGAATTCTGGTTTGCCCAAATCTCAGGACGTGAAATTGAATGCGCTTGTGAATTCCCTGAGCCGGGGGCTCGGGGAGAGATCTTCCATCAATTTAGGAACCAAATTCGAGATACCAGATAGAAGAGACAGAGAGCGCCAAACCTGCGCCCAGCCATGGCCGAGAACGGAGGGCCTTCTACCTCTCGCATGACAATCAATGACGAACTGCCGCGCCGTCCTCCAATGGACCTGCCTATGCAGAAATTCAGGCTCTACGAAACGCGATCGGTATTGTCTTCCTTCTTCTCGATCTTCCTAAGATCTGCTTATAATTCGCATCGTTGTGTATAGCCTGAGCTTCGTGTTCTCTTCGCTTCGATGATAGCCTTGGTCCAATTTTGGGAGTAGACTTGCTGAATTGTGTTGGAATACTTGTTTTTTTTTTTTTGGGTGCTTCTCTGCGTAAAGGATTTGATAATATTTGTAAACTTGTTAATTAACTACCTAACGACGGTTTGGCAGTTGAAATGAAGTCTAGTTCGTTTGGTAGTGGAAATGCAGTGCAAGAATGGTCATGCTCTGCAACAAAAGCTTTGTTTCTGACTAGAAACTGTGATGTTTCACAGCATAAACTGAATTGTTTTAGGCTATTTATGAAAATGTATTCCATCTTATTTATTTCCCATATTTTCCCCAATTCCAAAGGATTAGAAATCTTTGCCTATGCATGCTGTGCTGATTTGGGTTGCTTAGAAATGTTAAGCAATTTGCTCGTCTTTTTCGTGCCTCATACCCTTTCTACGTTGTTCAGAAATTTTACATGATAGGTAGGGACAAGAGTAGGACTTATTGGAGAGTCCTGAAGATCGACAGATTAGATTCTTCAGAGCTCAGTATTCGTGAAGATTCGACGACATATACAGAGCGAGAATGTTCTGATTTGTTGAGGCGGATAAATGAAGGAAACAAGGCCACTGGTGGTTTAAAGTTCATTACCATATGTTATGGAATTGTTGGTATGTGGTTCTGACTTTTCTCTCACTCACCTTGAGGACAATTATTTTTGTTATCTAATCATTGGAGGTGCTTTTCCCCCTCTTAATCTGTTTTGTTTCAGGGTTTGTGAAGTTTCTGGGTCCATATTACATGTTACTAATAACAAAAAGAAGAACAATTGGTTCAATATGCGGTCAGAATGTATATGCTGTCTCTAAGAGCGAAATGATTCCAATTCAAAATTCTTCCGTACATGCTGATACTGTTGATTCTAGGAACGAGATCAGGTATTACCAAAACGAAGCAGAATTTTCGGAGAAGCTGAATTTTTTTCTTTTCGTGTCATGGTCTCTTATCTCTCCTTTATTTGTGTGCCTGGATGACACTCTTTGTGTCTTTTTTTAGGGTCTTCTGTTGTTGATTAATTATTTGTTATTCACTGCTGGTTTAGATACAAGAAGCTCCTATGCATGGTGGACCTCACAAAGGACTTTTATTTTAGCTACTCATACCATGTTATGCGTAGTCTTCAAAGGAATTTGTGTGATAAAGCAAAAGGCCAAGTCCTTTACGAGACAATGTTTGTCTGGAATGAGTTCCTGACTCGTGGAATTCGAAATCACCTTCAGAATACACAGTGGACTGTTGCATTAGTGTATGGGTTCTTCAAGCAGGTGATCATTGGATAGTTTGAGATACGTGCCTATTTTCTGTAATTTAATTTACCTTTGCCCTTAATAGTCTTTGCTATTTTGGTAATAAAACTTGCTGGACTGCTGAACGTTCTGCAATCTTCTTCATCAGTTGCTTGTTTCTTGATTTTTGTGTGTGATACTCATGCATTCTTAACCTGTTATAATGGATTTGATTTTCTAGATTACTTGCAGAGGCAAAGTCATAACCAACTAACTAACCTAGTGAAAGCAACTTCAGTGGATTATTCCTGCTGTTGATTGTTTATTTGCCACACCAGCTCGATCTGGATTTCTCTGAAAATCTTTGGTTGCGGAGATAGAAGAGGAAATAATAATTTATAATTAAAATATAAGAATTAAAGTGAGGGTAAAGGAAATTCGTTTTACTTAATTGTTCAAGTCCATAGAGTAATCCTACATCCAAACAACTTTCAAATCCCTAATTTTCCAAATCTATCACCGTTTCCTTCCTTCTCCAAATCCAAGGATTAGGTCAATCCTTATTTTTCTAATCAAACAGCCAGATGGTCCCTTTATTAAGACATGCTTATTTCTCCTTTGGCTGCCTTATTACTTGATGCGATGGTTCTGCAAATTTATATGCTATGGTCATGTGCTGATTTTCATTTCGTAGTCAGGTTTCATGACTTGGTCCTTCTAATAGTAATTGTTTCTTAATGAGTGTAGGAGTCACTCTCTGTTGCTGGCCGTGACTTCAAACTTACCCTCATCGCAAGACGTTCGCGTCATTATGCCGGCACCAGGTAAGACAATTCGAATGAACCTGCACTAAAAATCTTACTTTATTCTTGGAAACTTTTAACTACAATTTGATAGAGGGTATGCAAATCTCTTTGTATTTCCAAGTTTGTTAATTTACTGATATGAAAGAATAGATAGCAAACTCTTGTAAATGATGGTTGGCAAAGCGCAGCTGCATGTTTCTCTCATGGTATGCTTTAAACTCCAGGTATTTAAAACGCGGTGTAAACGAGAAGGGAAGGGTTGCTAACGATGTTGAGACAGAGCAAATAGTTTTTGAGGATGTACCTGAAGGGCTTCCGGTGCAAATAAGCTCTGTTGTGCAGAACCGTGGCTCTATTCCATTATTTTGGTCGCAGGAAACTTCCCGTCTGAATATCAAGCCAGACATCATATGTATGCCATTGCTTTTTTTTTCTGCTTCATGAATAGCGTGTCCTTTTAATTTATTCACAAGACTTCGTTGTTCTTCTATTTCTAGTGTCGAGGAAGGACCAAAACTATGAAGCAACCAGACTTCATTTTGAAAATCTCTCCAAGAGATATGGAAATCCAATAATCATACTGAACTTGATTAAAGTAAGTTCTTTTGGCATTGCTTTTTCTTCATCTCCACTGCCGCTGGTCTACTGGGGGCACTCCTATTGACCTTGCTTGAAGTTGCTTCTAGAATTAAGAATGTTTCCAGACATCTGTGGCTATCACTTAGCTTTTGTGTACTGTCTATTTTTGCAATAAACAGACACAAGAAAAGAGGCCGCGAGAATCAATTCTTCGTACAGAGTTTGCTAATGCTATCAGTTATATCAATAAGGATTTATCAGAAGAAAACCGTTTACGGTTCCTTCACTGGGACCTGCACAAACATGCTCGGAGGTACCCCTTACGATTGGTTTGAGGATTCCTTTCTCTTTTCATGCAAAAAAATATCTGGAATTATGTTCTTACCTGGAGGAGCTTGTTTCTTTGTTATGATGTTCTCAGAAAAGCAACCAACGCTTTATTACTTCTAGGGAAAGTGGCTGCATATGCTCTGACCTTAACAGGTTTCTTTTACTGTCATGTAACACCCACTTTGGAACCTGAGTGTGGCCTTGGTTTCTCTTCATCCGAGTAAGTTATCTTACCACATTTATCAGGTTTTCAGTACTCCATTTGCGTTCTAACAAACATGACAAAGTTCCCGATATAGTATGCTTGAGGATGCAGTTAGAATTGATCAATCCGCTTTATTGACAATTAAGTATGTAGTACAATATTGTTCAGTCTTTGGCAGAATATGTTGATGTCCTTTGCTGGTATTTTCTGTCTGGCCACCACTTGCAGTATACCTGAGAACTGTCGGACATAAAAGATACTACCCTCTTTGTGTTTGTACACATTTAGCTGCTTGTTGCATATCATTTGACGTATTGAAGACCTTGATATGACGCTGTAAAATATGTATTCATTCATAAGTTTTTGGGCCCCATGTTGCTATTCTCGTTTTTCCTTTTTTTTTTTCCCCTTCTTTTTTGTTAATTGGGTTTTTCATTATATTATTTGACAATTTTCTCTTATTCTTAGTTTTCGTTCTGACTAATGTATATTTTCTACACACTGGAAATAAGCTCATTTAAGAGGTGGTTCTTTCTGATGCCAGTAATCTGAGTGTAGAATGAAAAGCGTACCCTGCTAAAAGTCAGGCAATTTGGCAGGTTTATGAACTTTTCCTTTTGTGGGTGGATGGTTCATGAGGTTTTAACAGTGAATTATTATGTTTTCGATCATGGGCAGGAGCGCAGGAAAAGGAGCTATGTTTCCGCAGAAACATTTTAATAATGGCCACGAGGATACCAATAACTTAGAGAGTAAGTTAAAGGAAGTTGGTAATGTTGCTAATGGCAATCATTCTACAAAGCAACCGATGTTCCAAAATGGGGTCTTGAGGACCAATTGTATAGATTGTCTGGATAGAACAAATGTTGCACAGTTTGCATATGGCTTGGCTGCTCTTGGCTGCCAGCTTCACGCTTTAGGAGTATTAGATTCTTCCAAGATAGACCTTGAGGCACCTTTGGCTGATCATTTGATGGGATTTTATGAAAATATGGGTGATACACTTGCCCATCAGTATGGAGGCTCAGCTGCCCACAACAAGGTGATTTAGTTTGCTTTTTTTTAACTTTAAAGCTCCAACGTATTTTTGCCTTTTTATTTCGTTACCTTCTTTTCTTGCATCTCTGATATATGGTAGTGGAGATTTAATGGGCAGAACTAGAACCTACTCTTGACTGGAGGCAGAACCTAGTCTGGTTTCATGCGAAGTGGAAGATGTGATTCAGTTTCAGAAAATGTACATCTGTCCTGAATTTGCTAGGCAGTTTGGATATAACCTTAGATTGGGTTATAGTATTCAATCAGATGTACCAAGGCAATGCGCAATAATGTTACCAACTCTTGACGAATCCCAGTTCAAATAAATGAACGATCAATTGCTGAACTTAAAAAGATTTGCATACCTGAACTCTGTGGTGATCAAAATTTGTTGTCATTTTGATGAACGGGAAACTGGCCATGGAGACACATATGAAAGTCAGTGCATATATGAAAAATGATCCGTAGCATAATATGACATCTAGGTTTCTTACTCTGTTTCTTAAACTAATACATCCTATAGATATTTTCGGAGAGACGGGGCCAGTGGAAAGCAGCAACCCAGTCTCAGGAATTCTTCCGAACTCTTCAAAGATACTATAGCAATGCATACATGGATGCGCAGAAACAAGATGCTATTAACGTGTGAGTGGTTTCTGACTTTAAGTAAGCATCCTTCATATGCAGTCACTTGAAAACACTTTGTTCCGTGCTGCCAATAAATCATATGGATTGAGGTCCATCATTGGAGTTCACTGAGTTCCTAATGTGTCCTTTTACACTTCTCTGCATTTTGTGGACAATATCTGCCCACTTGTTCCAAATGTATCCTTTTACTTTTCTGCATTCTGAATTTCTTTCTATTACTTTGGCAAAACGGCTAATCAAATTTGTGTAAATTTCTATTGGAGCAGATTCTTGGGCCACTTCCAGCCACAACATGGGAAACCTGCACTATGGGAATTGGATTCAGACCAGCACTTGAGCGCAGGAAGTAATAGCCACGATATCAGGTAGCCTTTTCAGACCATTTCTTCATGGTTCCGTTGTGCAAGCTGTGGTACAATTTACTATCTTTCTCCATCACTGTACTTGTTTGGATCCCAGCATCTGCTTCTGGTCTGTCATTTTGCATCTGCAAGGGAAAGATGATTGGGTTTTTGAGCTTTTGACCGGTGGTAATGATTCTCTTGTAACTGTTAGAAGTTAATAATTATTTCCGGACTTATTTTTATATGAAAAGTTAAATTTTTTGGGAACTTTTATGGATGTTTAGAGATGGTAGCGAGTATTTGTGCACATTGAGGGATTGCACTGTCAAGATGTTTCAGTAAACCATCTATTTCCATTTCAGGCTTTATTAACTGTTTCATTTGTTGCCTCGCACTATGTGAACAGGGTTTGTGATGGTTCCTCTGAATGCATGCTATTCTGTCGCTTCTCCTTCTTCGTACCTAACTGGATGGTTGACTTCTGTTTTTTGTTTAGGTCATTTTTCAAAAGATCATTGTCAGATGGAAACATTCTTCGCCACAGTTGTCACCCAGTATCCGCTCCAAATCTCAAAGGAAATAATTTTCCGAAAACAGCTTTGCCTGATCAATGGCAAGGAGCAGCCAACTGTTACTCAGGGTCATCCCCTGAGATATCATCCTGTAATGCCAATTTGGCATTTTCAAGGTTTGCTATTTCATTGCTTGACTTACAGCTGAAGCCATATCATGTATTTAGTTATAGATTGCTGTCTTTGCCGAAGCCCCCATATTTCGAACACAAAGTCTAGTGTTTGATGCTTTTGATTGCTATAGTTTTCACATTGTTTTCTTAACAGTATAAGAGCTTATTTTCTCTTAAAGTCCTTTTTCCTTCCTTTTCCCCCCTTTTTTATGACTAATTTCAGCTAGAAGCTTAGTAATTATAATGCATTTCGTCAATCAGTAAATTCCATGCATCTTTCTTTAAACATTTATTCTTTGAAATTAGAATGTAGCGTTGGATAGGTAAGCACCCATAGGTTGTGGTTTCCTCTTGCCGAAGCAACATGATAAGTGATAAGGTAGTTTACTAACTATAATGAATTTCTGTCATTCAGTAAACTTCATGCATCTTTCCTTAAACATTTATTTTTTGAAATGAGAAGTACTGTTGGATGTGTAAGCACCTATAGGTTTGTGTTTTCCTCTTACAAAAGCAAAGTGATAGAAAATTTTATAGTTGCATAACTTGCCGAAGGAAACGGAGGTTATATATTTATCTATAAACATATTGTGGCTGATAATGTGCTGTATGTCACCTTGGAAGAAGGTATTATAATCGTGGTACCTGATATTCCAAACTTTTCAATTGATTTTCGTTGTATTCTTGCATATGTATGCTTCTGGGTATATTTTGCAATTTGACGACACTTATTGGGTGAAAATTAGGTACACTCCGCAACTGCCTCACAGACAGCTGTTTGGAGACATACAAAGAGATCAAATCCATGAAAGTGATCACATTTACTTTTCGGAAGACACACTTAATTGGTCAAATTTTGTTGATCTGGACTGGCTGTCATCATCCGGGAATTCATTTGAAGATGAGCCATTTGATAGGTAATTTTTGTTCCATCTTCAAATGTGAGGCTCATTTACGAGTTGTAAAGGAGCTCGGAATATAATTGGTCAAATTTACTAATGCAGGACTTCAGTGATCACAAACTCCTCCAGTGCTGGGCAGTCGTCATCAGATAGTTGTTTCACAAATGGAATGATGACCAGGGAGCGAACCCCAACTGCTAGTGAATATGGATCCATGAGGGCGGTGAGTAATTTTTCCCACTTGTTTGTTTGCTTTGTTGAAGCTCTTGTTTCCCGATTGTTGGTTGCGTTAAAACCCTGTTTCGTGTATTTGAAGGAACCGGAGACTGAACCAGAGCTATCTGCTGCTAGTAGTTCACAGCATCCCAGCGCGTTGGACGACTACTCAGATAGTTTCGTCCACTGGGTAAACTATGGAGAAGCACTCTGCCATTGAGAGATGTTTACTGCTTGTATCTATCACAAGATGATTACTTCCTATTTTCCACCTTGACTTCACCTGATCCACAAAGATGTTTGGTTGCTGTTGAACCCCACCAAAGGCAGTACAGAGGTTGTTAACAAGCGTCACGTCGCAGAGGTTCCAGTTTCTAACCGAGGATCCTCAAAGGACGCAAGCACTGATGGAACGAAACCCTAGATTGAGACCAGACACTAAACAAGGAGTAAATAGCCACAAACAATCCAGAGAAGAAAAAAAACCCAGGAAAAAAAAATCATTCATTTTTTTGTTCCTTTTGTCCAGTAAATTTGGGGGGTGTTGTTATGTAAATATGGTGGTCGAGACGACGTTAATTCTTTTGCTTCCTTGCTTGTTTGAATGAGTTGTAGGAAGTTTGTCCTGGGGATGAGAATTTCAGAGATTGGATAGGGACTAATGTGAGGTTATGCAGATCCTAAAGCCTCCCTCGAAAGAGCGAACGGAATTTCTTTTGGTTCTCCACAGCAACAGCAACAGCACAGCAACACATTCGATGTGCCTTATCTGTGTGGCTGCCAAGAACGTGTTAATGTCAACAAAAGCCTTCTGTATCTATCTACTTAGTCTCTGTATTATTATTATGTCTAGTATCTTTCAAGTAGAACCATTTTCTTTCGTTTTTGCTTGTTACACCAGTAATGACATACTGTATGCCTTATTCATTCTCTACACAAGTGTCGTACTATCTCGATCCATAGCCGTACTAGCTTCCACAGAAGTATTGCATTGTGTTTCCCATTATGCCATCTCTCTTCGATCGCACAATGTAATGGTCATCATCAAACAAAAACCTTCTCGGTAACAGAAGGATATCAGAGTCCAAGCTCTAGTTCAGCTAAATCCAGCTGTAATGTTGAAAAAACGATTCAGCTAAGAATGGGAAAGATGCGAGTGACGTGGTCCAATGGGACGGCATCGCCAGAGTTCTTCTTGAGCTCAGGATGGTTGAATTCAGTCTTAGGGAGAGCAATGACTTGACCACCACCTTGGCCCTTCTCTATAACCCACCCACGGTCTGCCACTCGCTGTTCGAGGAATTTGTCCAGCGACAAACCTTCAATGTTGATGGCCTGACGGAATATGACAATGAGTCAGAAAATGGGTACACAGATCTAACATAGTGTAGACAGGAAGGCTTTTGTTTCATTCGAAGTCATCTTGGGTTGTGTAAGTCAGTTGAAAAATGGTGTTTGTGCGACTATAATGCCCCTACAGGCACAGTTTGATTTCCTTGCATTCAAAAGTTGCATGTAATTCTGAAAAAGTGATTCTATTTGAGCTACAAAAGAAAAGCTTCTGTGCCTCACATAGTTGCTGGTAGAATCAGAAAGAGGAATAAAAATCATTGTGAGCTCTGACAGGAAAAATGCATACCTCTGCTAACACGGACCTAGGAACCTTTTGGTAGGTCAAAGAAAGGACGTGAACTGCATATGCTTGGATAGCTTGCTCAAACCCTGCACCAAGAGAAACTCAAATCATACACAAAATGAAACTAAAGTTTCCGAATTGTAATAGTAGATCATAATGTAGGGCTGTCTTAGTAAAGCTGATACAGGCATGTGTTCACAAGCAAGCACTCCAGACTGAAGTCATGCCCTTCAAAGAGAATGTCACAAGAGTCCTAATCATCTCCAGCATCACCGAATGGCACAACAGAATATGACGATTCCCATAATGCTCCCAAGGCAACTTCAAACAGAAATAAAAGAACCCAATGAATAGTGGCTGATCAATACCTGGTACAGCGTCAACAATATGCCGACTCTTAGCTGCTTCATCCCAGAATAGACGAAACCCACCAGTCTGCAAATTACAATGAAGAGAACTATAAAATTATATCGGCTTACAGGAAACCTAGAAGTTACGCGATATATATGTTATATATACCTCAAGATAATGTGAGAGGACAATCAGAGTCTTGAACGGCTGCTCCATTTGCTGATTATCAGAAATCAAAGTATACAAATTAAACATAGGAAGACAAGGGTGGTAGCTGAAAATTGGGTAAAACTATTCAAAAGCACCAAAAAGTAAACCAAGCATCTGCGCCACATGCCAATAGAATAAACCTTGCAAACCAAAAGATTCACATAACAAATAGATGGTCTACTATCAAATAATTGTTGGACAGATTAGATGAGCATTAATCAAGGTGGCTGCAGCACGTTTCTCACATTTGAGTAAACCAAAATGCTAAACCCCACGAGATAGTGATCAACCAAATAATAGGCAAGACCAATATGCTCACACGAAAGAATTGAGTATATGAAAATGATTTTTACAACCAAATGCATGAACATAGCAAGAGTGCCAAAATAAATAAATCATTCCATTGTAAGAAAACGGAAATGAAGTACAACTGTTCAATACCACTCTTTCTGGGATCAAAAAGAGACAAAGGCTGAAATCTGGAGCCGGCATTGCCATAAGGGCCTGCATAAACACAATATGCGCACCTCAAAACAGAGTTTAAAGACATTAAATAAAAGTGAGGGCCAATTTAAGCAAGCCAACCAAACCTTAACCAAAATGCGAGCAACAATTTGGGTGCTCAACCGCTCTGGCTCAAACTGCAGTAACAAACATCGAGTAACACTGAAGGTTAAAACTAGTATT
Organism: Linum tenue; assembly: GCA_946122785.1. Lineage (NCBI taxonomy): Eukaryota > Viridiplantae > Streptophyta > Magnoliopsida > Malpighiales > Linaceae > Linum > Linum tenue. Next base: position 45,103,483 of record CAMGYJ010000007.1, on the reverse strand, counting down.
AATATGTATAATGTGACAAAAGCACCATATTGGGTGTTAAGGGAAGCACAGAGCTAATAAGTAAACAAAAAAGTTCAGTCACAGCACCTGATAAAGGCGAAGAAGGCAGAGATTTGCATCTAAACTGTATGTTTGGGAGGCAACCTGTTCATCAACAAATATAAACCAACATCTTAATAACCGATTAAATATTCCATTTAGACTGGATAAGAAACCAAAGGAGCACATGGATCCTATCATCAGCTCTAAATGTGTGCTACATTTAAGGGTATGTAATGGTGCATCCTTGGGTTGACCCTTCCAATGTATTTCATATGTTCCTGACTCTCACAGAATACATGCTTCTAAATGAAAACCCTTAAAGGCACTGGCACTTGAAAGACTGAAACATAATCAGATTCAACACAAGCAGATGCATGCCTCGATTTCACCATCGTAACCTAATGAACTGCAGCCACCCAAACAAGACCCGAAACTCGACTTCAGTTAAAAAAAACAACTCCGAACGGAATGAATTATTGCGTTACGAAGGCTGAAGATCAATAATGGATGTATGATGGTAAGAAGGAAAAGGAAGAGTGGGAAGAACCTGCTCATTGACGTAGTTTTCAAGATCGGGGAGGATGTCGGGATTGTAAGGATTCACAGCTACCAGCTGCTCCACTGTGTATGAGACTTGCTGCTGAGATTTCTGCGGCTCTATTTCCCTTCCCATTCTGCGGCGTAGAGGGTTCGACGGAGTGCTCTTCCGATATATCTCACCGGCGGCACAGACTTGGATTCCTGGAACCGAGAAGAAACACTCACCGCTTTGCTAGGGTTTAGGCGTTTAGGGTACCAGAGGGAATGCGTTAGCTTTCTAACCCTGCGAGGCGTTATGAATTATGATTGAACACCAGAAAGACATATTGCCCCCGTGACTTCAACAAAAAAAATATAGGATCGCTTGATGAAAGCTTTGGCAAGTTCAATTGCATATTAAGGTTTTTTTTTTATCTCAATATTTTTGCAACTCAACTCATTTACATCAATTCAATTCACTTGCAATAATTGCATTGTAATTCGATATTATGTCTAAATTATAGAAAATAAAGTAAAAGGAAAAAAATAAAAAATCTTCATTTTTTAGGCATTTTTTATTTGCATATGCAATTGTATTTGTTGCAAACTTGCAAATATGCAATGAGTAATTGCAAACACCCATGTCATGTTATTCTGCAATTGAAAATGCAATATCCATAGGAATCCTCTTACTACAGCTGACAAATTGTACGGTCTGGTTCATATCTAATCATATATACAATCTACGATTCATATTCAAGAGGTGAAGCAGATAATATTGATAAGATCAAATACTATATTTTCTATATAAAATCATGCTTATTCGGTTTGGTTATGTACCTTTCAAATCAAGCAGGTAACGTTGAGTAAAAAATAAACAGTTTGTTCGATCGTACAAAAATTCGAACCAATAATTAAGAAAATATGTTTTTTTTCTTCTAAAACCTTGAAAATTTTGGATACTCTAAATCCAAAAATATAAAAAAATACACGAAGTTAGAGAAACCCAATTTCCACTATAGCATCATAAACATTAACATAACAACATATGGAGATGTAATCCCTCTGCTCTCTTTGCAAAGTGTGATCTGTGAATGAAGGAGAAGACATGATTGAAACAACGAGGGTTGAGACTTGGACATCAGTGGAGAGTGGGGAGAGATGTAGAGTGGACTACTAATAAATTGAGAAGTGGGTTAGGTTCACGGTTTGGTCTCACAAACTGCGGTCTAGTCCAGACCGAGTTGGGTCAGGTCCTTAAGACCAAATTTAAGGATTTTTTAAAGTTAATGTTGGTCATTAGAGTAATCTAGGGTGGTTATTAATTAGTTAGTAGTTATTGGTTAGTTAAGGATAATTAGCATTTTTATAAGAATCGAACTGGATAAACAGGTGGGTCAATGTAACCTCCAAACCAACAATGATAACGATCTGATTCATTGCAAGGACGGTTATTGATGGATCAATCGGTTTTTCACGGTTCAACATAAAACCAGATGAACCACCACGTTTTAACTGACCCAGTGGTTCATATTTTAATCACAATTTTTTTTTAAAAAAAATACTTTAACGTAAACTAAGACCAGCAAACCAAAAGTATTAAATTTATTTATACTTTCTCATCTCATTTGTTGGATATTTTGGTGATGATATGAATTTGAAATTGTTTATGGTCAATGATAATTGATAACTTCATTATTAAATTAGTGTATTATACTAGTCTTGTATGTTATATATCATGAACGGTTCTATCAACGATTAACCACTGAACCTTAAATCACTAACTTTTTCGATTCAACATCTGTTCCGGTTCTGAAAAGATAAATAATTAGGATATTTTGATTGGTTATAGCCTATATGCTGCCTCTATACTATGTAGTCAAATGGATATTAGTGTTCCATTCAACATCAACAACACCGCCCACTAATTCCTTTCCCATCTCATCATCCCTCTATACTATTTTGATTGGTGCAAACATGTGCAAATGTGCTATTATCAACATGTAAATTTCGGGAGAGCAACTCAACAAACAAAACACCACAAGCTCCCAAGATTTATTTATTGAAAAGAAAAGAAATGCAAACCGATGGGTTGGGTTGACCCCCAACAAGCACTTCTTTAACGTCATGAGACAGATGAGGACTCCTAAATCTCGATCCATCCTAAAATCTCCCTGGATTCGAGGTTCACGTTAGTGATATGGAGTCTCAAGTCTCGAGCATGGGATGCTTCGAATAATGTAAATGGCTTGTGGACTTGATGAGAGTTGAGGCTCCACCCACGATACCTCTTCTTCTTGCATTCTTCTTTCTTCTCTTCACCCCGCACCATGTAGCACATCATGGATTGACCACCATCATATCCACAGAGAGGGAACGATAATGGTGTGGCCTTTGCTTGGCAAAGAGACGCCACAAATGAGTCCTTCTCGAGAAGTGCATCAAGTTTGGGTGGAAAGTTTTGGTGGCACTTGTAACTTGTAGAAACTTCATCCACCCCAACCTCGTCCATTGATCGGACACCACTTTCATCTTTAACCTCCCTTCCTTCTTCCAAAATGTGTTCCTCCTCTTTTGAACAATCAAAATCTTCATCTTCTTCGATGCCCACTTCCTCCTCCTCAACCGCTTCTCTCACCTTGCCATCCTTGTCTTCAAGTATAAATTGGAAGGCAAATTTTCATGAAAGGTTTTTGATAAAGTCATCTTGCTCCTCCTCCATTGTGACTTGTTCTTCAAAGTTGGTCGTGAGATATGGAAAGGCGTGGAGGTCGTCAATGAGACACTCTTGATCATCCTTACCACATGAGCTCTCCGGGATGAGTTCCTCTTGCTCCACACAATCATCATTGGTCGACTTTTTCTTTTAGCTTCAAATCGGGAGGTGGGAGGGGTTGGTAAGCCACAATGGAGCATGCTATTTCTAATTTCTCGGTGGCAAGCTCCAATGAGCTCTTGGTCTTTGGAGGTGGAGCGTAGCAATGATGGTAAGTTATGAGCATTGAAGGCCTCCATAGCTATCTCCAATAGGATTTCATCGCAGGTTGTGGAAGGAAGTCTTCTTGGTATAGGGAAGTTTCTTGAAATCCCCATGGATATGTAAAATAATTTTTTTATGGCGTAGATTTTTTGAATTACTTGTACCATAATTTTTCGTCATAGTATATATATTGGTAAGAAAAGTATTTGCCTTTACCCGAAAATTTTTTGGAGCAGTGTGATTATAGGACCGTTGTCAGATTTAACTAGCATAGAATGCTGAGGACAGGTCGTACCTCCCATACCACTCTTCGAGAAAGGTCGTTTTCCTTCGCCCGCTTTTCGGGCTCATAATAAACCTTCGCCCTACGGGCTCATAATAAACCTTCGCCCTACGGTTCCGGGGCTACAGAGCACAAAGTTATAGTCGTCCAAAGTTTGGAAAAATCGAATAATTGCTCGTTTGGGGTAGCAAACGATATTTTTTTCGGGACGGAAGCGGGACCAAACCACCTTCTGCTAGAAAGATCTCAAAAAATTACGGGGAATCAATTTTTTTGCTACAATCGGACAAACAAGCGCAAAATGCATTCGTTCGAAGTTTCAGCCTAGGTTAGCATTCATTGCTTCTGACGGCCGTAGTGATACTATTCACCGCGTCTGATGGCCGCGGTTTTGCCCAAACATGTGTAGATTGAGAACATTTCATAAAATATATGTATTTTGATAATTTTTTAAACATGTGTACTTTGATAAAAAAAATGCCAAGTTTAAATAACAAAAGAAAACAAACAAGAAGCAAAAGTAAACGAAGAATTAAGAGTGCTCCCGCAGCCATAGTATTTTTTTTTTTAGATAAGGGTGATGTAGGTTACTTTTTTTGTTATTAGGTACTACTGAAGGGACTCGAACCTGGGACCGCAGCCATAGTATTTTTATTATAGATTGTATACAATATATATTTTTATTTTTTCATAATACAAACATACATCTTGATATTTTATTATAATTCGGTATCTCAATCGATATTTCAGTATACCAATTGGTATTTCGGTATACCAATCTGTATTATCAAATATTAAATTAATTATTTTTTCAATTAATAATTAAATATATAAATTAGATTTTATAGTTTAATTTAGGACAAAAAGACTAAGCAAAGAGTCTTGAGTTTGCCTAGAGCTAGGATATTATTGAGAAGAATGGAGGAGAGGTGACATCTTAAGTTATTGTCATTGGTAATCTTTAATTTGACGAATTGGAAGTTGGGAGACAACTAATACTAGTGTTTACTTTTTGGTGTTATGAAAACAACAAGAGATTATGTGAGAGACGAGAGTGACTTAAATTGGAAAGTCAAACTATAGTTGGATGATGACTTCTTAGCAGTGGCAGATCCATGGGGTGGCCACCCCGGGCCCCGGGCCAGCCCTCCTCTGGATTCGAAGTTAGTATAGTGTTTATGAATTTTTTGATTTTAGTTCTTCACCCTAGTGTTATTTTATAATAAGATTGGGTGTAACTAGAAAAATGATTCAGATTAACATATTCAAATCACTACTATAAATTTAGTCTAGAAATTCTAACTCCAAAGACTATTTTTCTAAAAAAAACAATGAAATCTAAAAGTCTAAAACGTAAAAGACTATAAGAAATATGAGGTTTATTCCCTTGAAATTTTACTAAAGCAGTTAGTGGATATAGGTATGGACATACAAATTACAATGCACGGTTGATTTGTCTAGAGTTGACGCTGCTCGTATCAACAACTACTACAAGGATAACCTTTTCAACAATGAAACATATGAAAACTGATTTCGCAACAAAATGAACGATGGATTTCTAGTCGTTTGCTAAAGTATTTTATTTTAAAAAAATGTATATTATTGGTATGGATGTGGACTCCATTATTGATGCATTCGCTAAATTAAAATACCGTCGTGTACAATTTATATTGTAAAAAAAACTATAATATTCTTTTACGATTCTAATTTTTTAATGAAATATGGCCCAGTACTCTTCTGTGTTCTGGATCCGCCGCTGCTTTTTAGTTGTGAAATAGTGATGGAATGATCTATATATAATTAAATGATAATACGTGTACTCGGTAAGATCAAATATAGACAAATTTGGTACGGTTCGATATATCTCAAATACCGATACCAAATTTTCAACATTACCTAGACCGATGTAAAGCTAGTTAATTAAGAAAAATGAAATGATTAAAAGGTGGCGCCGGGCGAGAACGAGAAGTAGAGAGAGAAGCGGGTTTGGGGAGAGGAATAAGATAACCGCAGGTAGGTGAAACAGTAACGCCCGTTGGCCCCGCTTTCGTTTCAAAACCATCCACGATTTTCATCGTCAACTCAAACTAATTAATCCCCCCAAGTCCAACTTCATCTTTTTTTTTTTTTTGACAAAAGGTAATCATATATTGATATAAGCAAACAATAGTTACACCCTGGAAGCAAGCCAGACACGAAAATCAAAATGACAACTCATAGACGGGTACAAAGAAAGGGCCTTCCTAGCCACCAAATGGGCTACCCTATTGTTACACCGACCTACAAATCGAAAGGAAAACCCAGGGTGGGCTTGACAAAACTGTCCTATCTCTTCAAGCACCGCCCCCCCCCCCCCCCCTTGTTATCCCGAGCATCCGCCTTGTTAATCTTATCAATGACCACTTTAGCATCCCCTTCCATCCTCACCTCCGAAAAGCCCAACTCCAGACACCAGACGAGCGCATCCCTGAGAACCAGCAACTCCACCACCATGGGGTCATCAATCAAAGGAAACTGGACACCTTTAACCATAAGGACCTCCCTCGCCGGGCTCATTAGGACCATCCCTCCAGCCGAATGAGAACCCCCTCGCGTGGCCCCATCCCACATACAGATCGCCCTACCGCCCCCCACCGAAGGAGAGAGGAGATTGACTGGCCCCACTGACCCCCGTGATGATGGTGGGCCCGAGAAAAGACCAACCCACTCCTCATACTGCTGGTGAAATTGACGCATCAAGGCTAGAATCCCGAACTGCTTTCCCTCAAAGACAACCCAGTTCCGAGACCGCCAGATCCTCCAAAGAATGGCCACCACCTTCATGAACAAGCCCGGGTCATGGACAAGAGCCAACAATCTCTTCAGAAACAGTGAAAAAGTATGCCGAGGCAATCCCTCTCCAAGGTAATCCAAACCCGCATAGTCCCAGAGGGCCCGAGCCACTGGACAGGTCAGAAAGAGATGTTCCAGGGTCTCTGTACCCTCCCAGCAGACCGGACACCGAGGATGAAGTCCAACTTCATCTTAATTTCGCCGCATTGGGTTAATTAATTGGTTGAATTTTATTTATTCATTCATTAATTAATTCAGTTTTTCTGTTTTTGAGAATTCAAATTCCAGTAGCATGTGTCGGTTTAACATCAGATCATTCTCGCGCCAGGCCAGCTGCATGGATTGGTGGTGGGTTGAGTTTTTGCTTGGTGTTCACGCCAAGCTTTCCAATCATGAATATATATTAGCTATGGGGAATATTGATTGGATGATTTGATATTTATCATTTTTTTTTCCTTTTTCAGCATTTCGATCTAACACTACCTTAATTAATCCACATCATGTTTATTATCCATAAAAAATTAAAACATTTGTGTCATCATCATTATCCATTCCACTAAACATATAAATACATAATTTGGATAGAAGCATACTAATAAACCATATTTTAATTTCCCCCCGGAAATCACTCCCTCCCATTTTTGGGCCCACCCTCTAATACTATTTACTCTCTCTCGCCCCTTCCTCCATCTCCACCTCCACCTCCACCATACCATGCCCACCAAATTCCTTCAAAAGAAACACTAATTAATTGATTAATTTAAGAATGCTCTATCTCTCCACACTCTCCATGAGGGCGGGCGAGAAGTTCGGTATTGATATTTGGGATATACCGAATACCGTACCGAACTTATCATTATTTGTCTATTTGGTATTATCGAATACCAATTTATATTTTAGGGATCGGGATTCAATTTGGAGTTTTATTTGGTATTCAGAATTACAGGATTGAGACAAGTATATACCGAAATATACCGAGAAACAAGAAAAACAAAAAATTAATGAAATATAACACACAATTTTTGGTCATTTCCCACTCTTTCATAACTCACAATTCTCCATCCAACTCAATTTTGGCTTTCCAGTTTAAGTCACTCTCGTCTCTCATCTAATCTCTTGTTATTTTCATAACATAAAAAAGAAAACGTTGGTATTAGTCGTCTCTCAGCCTCCAATTCGTTGAATTAAAGATTACCAATGACAAGAACTTGAGTTCTCACATCTCCTCCCTTCTCCTTATCCATGTCCTAGCTCTAGTTAAACTCAAGACTATTTTGCTTAGTCTCTTTGCCCTAAATTAAACAATCAAATCTAATTTATATATTTAATTATTATTTGTAAAGTTAATTGATTTCGTATTCGATAATACCAATTAGGATACCGAAATACAACTCGAGATACCAAAATATTTAGCGATTGGGATTGTGATTGTGATACCGAAATTATTTAGGGATTGTGATTGAGATTGATTTTAGGGTGTAATTCGATATCCGGAATTTCAGCATTTGGTATTGGGATACCAATACCGTACCGATTTCCACCCCTACTCTTGATAAATGGAAGCATATTGTGATGCTCTGTCCCGTGCTCATCACAAGTATCGCGAAGTAAACCATAAAGCATAGACTAGAAATACAACCAACCACATTACAAGTAGCATAAAATAGACCCGGAACACTTATAAAACATACATGAAAATCACCAAAACAATCTCATAAAAGCATACCAATAACCTCAATGAAGATTACAAGTTCCTTAAATTTGACTAGAAACCTGATAAAACAGACCACAAATTCGCTGTTAGCACCCTAACCAACGTCGCTCGCATCTAGCCTCTAACCAAACCGGACAAGAAAAGTCCGTCAACAACTCTAGTAATTGGATAAACCTTTTTAACCCTGGTTAACTAACCCTTTTCTCCATGCATATTTGTTTTTATATTTACTAGGAAGGAAGCCCGCGCTCCGCGGCGGGGAGGTTATATTGGGAAAATGTAGAGTTTTCAGTTGAAATTTGGAGATTTTTGTGCACGTTAATAGTTTTTCTGTGCATATCAGATACACAAACTTATGAAATATTGCAATGCGGGTGTTACCATATAATGGAGCAAGACACATTGGTTGGTGTTAGATTTATTGATTGGGAAAGTACAGCTTAAATATTTTGCTGTTTTGCATTGGATGTGGTTTAGAAGAGTGCCATTTGGTGATGGTGGGGTAAGTGAAAGTTACCTAACCGCTACTTGAAATTTGTGGAGATATTTGCATTTCCCCTTGAAACTTCAAACAGCAGTACAAAAGGAGTGTTAGTTAAATAGGCAGGAGGGTCGAAAAGCATAATTGCATGTCATGCAAGCACTCACAAGAGCAGAGGTAATATGGTAGACCGTTGATGATCAGAGTTTTGCCTATTAGTTTTTTCCCTGGATAGATACAGGAAAAGATTTCTGTTTGTCAACATCTTAGCACAATTACTTTTTTCACAGGTAAGGACTGTTTTGATGAGTCTATTGCTGAAGCGGGCTGTGGTCGACTGCAGAAAGGATGGTAAACTCTAGAGGGGTTTCAGGCAAATATCCAAGTTTAGGAAGCTGAACATCAAACGAAAACCAACGTCCATTCATGGCCACAATTTCTGTAGGGAAATATCCATGGTGTTGGGGGTGACGCACTAATAGTTCATCAGCTGTAATCCCAAGCAAATATTCAGCGGTCTTTCAAAGTATGATAAAGCACGCCGAACCAATAGTGTCTCCGACAATCAAATTGATTTTGTAGCTGGAAAAATGTATTAGAAATTCAGTGTTCAGTTGTTCGTGGGTATTGTAATGTGGGAAAAAATGCTGGATGCTAAACTAACCAATTTTGGGTTTCTTTAGGTATCAACGGGCCATGTTCATCACACTAAAAATCATTAGTGCCAGGAAACTCCCTAGTTGTCTTAAAACGAAAGGCACATCCTAAGTAAAACCACGTTCGTGAAGACTCTGCGGGGAGGACTTGTGCTAAGTAACGGTATTGTGTAGCATGCAGGGAAATAAAACAGGCGAGCAAAGTTAGTTAGGCAAGCAAGCACTTTGTTGGTTTAAGGGGAAAAAGGACTGTAAAAACGGTACCAGGAAGTGGTCAAGCAGGCAGATTAAGGCATTAGTTATAGGGAGGACAATGCTTGCGAATTTAAGCAAAGCCAAAAAATCTGACAAAAAAAGGGAATGCTACATGACAGGATTGTGAAACCAAGCGGAATTCAGGTAATCGATTGTTGTAAAGTGAAGAGCCTTGTTGTTCGACATGGTCGTGTATGGCGATACCACGTCCTGATAACTTCATGGCGACCAACTCGTTTGAGGTGTAGAGGTCGAGTACGCACCTCAAACGAAATTCTTGGAATAATGCGGCTGCTGCATCGTGGTTGAGGAGAAAGTAATAGGAGTTTGTCTCGCCTTGTACTACGATGAAAATGTAAAAGGTGTGAACAAAAGTATAACAACTTCAGCATAGCAAGAAGTTGTACTTCAAGAGTTGTTGGATTTCCAGTTATTTAACTCAAGAATAAATGTATCAATCTAATCAAAGAACCTACCATTGGTTTCTAGTTATGGCTACCTGATCTTTCCGTTGAACTGGAGCTTCTCCTTCAGACTGGTTAGTATCCAATTTCAGCAACTCTGCCACACCAGTAGTTCTGTTGAGACAACAAATTCATCTTCTGCAAATTCAATTGCAAACACCTATTTATAAACATAAACAAAAAGGGTGGATATCTCAGGCAAAAAACTACATGAAACCTGATAAATCTAACAATAAGTCGATTGAACTTATTAGACCGACTCTCCTGGCAGGTTTACCAACCTCTTCATCAATAGCTCGAGCAGCTTCAAGATCTCCTTGGTTTCCTTCACTTCAGACCTCGAAGGCTACTACTCAACTTCTTTCATGTATGCAGAGCATTTGTCAGGTAGCACACCATCAACCTATCCAAGTTCTTCATTCAAATTAGCCGTTGCAGGCTTGCAGCACCTGTTCGAATCCTTGTGACACAGCAGGAAAACAATCAGAACTGAAATAATAAACTGGAGAATATGATTATGGAAGTATAAATAGCTCCACAGCTGGTTTACCGTAGTAACCTTGACGGGATGATAAACCTGGCTGCGTGTTTTTTTTTATGAGCATCCAAATTCAGTAGCCCCAACGGCCCATCCACTCAGCCAAATCACCGGCCCTAGTTATGTAAACATTCAATTCAGTAGAATATCAGTTGTAATCATGAGGCATTCGAAATTTACCGATAAATGATGGCCACAAAGATTCTCATCTTGCTAATTATACTTATCTTATCAAATTTCGTGGCTTGAAATCAACCAGCTCTGACCAACTTGATCTCCTCATCTAAATTTGTAATCTGCAGCATCACTTCACTATCGCCACCATGCAGGAAAAAGAAATTATATTCAAATACAGTAAGAGGTCACTGTGTCATAGTTTAAATCGAGACTGCGGAGCTGGTCCATGACGTGTGATAGCTTTCCTGACAGATTTAAGGAGTACTATTAGTTCCACTAAAGCAGAAGATGATGCTGATGGATGTCTGGTGTGATCTTTCACCTGTATGGAGCAATGGGATTATAAAGGATAAGAACAACATATATATGATGTTAAGCATTGCAAAATGAAAGAATTATTTCGTAAAGTCACAAACCCAAATTCTGTTATCTATTGAAATTGAAGGCTAAATGTACACACAGCCTGCAACCTGTAGAGAGCATTGAACATGCAAACAAAGACGTACAGTATAAGTTTGCAATTACAGAACAGAACTTTTGGTAAGCAACTTTCACTACGCACAAGCAGTATACCATTGGGTACAATGAAAGACCCCACAAACAGTAACAGAAAAATAATACTTGCTGGTTTCACTCGCAAACTCCGAAGTCCTAGACCAATAATTCTGATCACATGAGTACCATTGCATGCTTCCATGAATTTGATTGCAACCAAATAGCATAATCTAATTGACTACAATCCAAACAAATTCTCAAGACAAAAAAAAATTCAATTCCTGGTAAATCCCTGCACAATTAACCACCCTCACGGTTCATAACTTGACACTACACTATCAATAAAAAAAATCAAAACATGAGCACCATAAACCCTCAGGCTAATCGAGGAATAGAAAAGCTAGCTTCCACGGAGCAAGAGAATCAAATACCTCGGCATGGGTGGGAATGAAAGCGAGACTTGTTGAAATTGGGGCGCTAGGAGCAGTGCTCCGGCTGCTGCCAAATCTAGGACTTCATCAGTAGTTGAAGGTGCAATCAGAAGCTCCAAGAACGCGCAGATCTCCTTCACACCACCTTCTTGCTGCTGTCAAGAGGTGCCTTATTACAGCTTCCCCAAGTTTGCACCAAATGTTGTCATGTTGCTATCGTTCGTGGATTCTACAAGTGGCATGTACAAATCATTTCAAATAGAATTCAAATAATGAGCAATAACATAAATATAGATTCATACAGCACTATCCAGTTCGAATGGTGGACTATAGACTCTAATACTTGGGAACTGGAGAAGAGGACCCGTAAATTAGAGTAGCAAAGAAAGCAAGTAAATGGAAATGGCAAGTAAAATGATTTTTGGTACGCTCAAATGAAACAACATATAAGAGAACTAAATGAACAATGCAAAAAGCGAACACGGACGCAAAATTTCTGGGGATAAAGGGAAAAACAGATTTCATTAGACACTACCATAAAACAGAAGCATAACATCCAGATTCTAGAAACTGAAGCCAGTCATCACAAACAAACCCAGCTTGCAATCCCCGTCCTGGATTTGGACGGGAGGAAGCAACATGAATGGAATTGTGGAAATTGGAGAGGAAAGAGCACATGTGAACATTAACAGCAGGAGGGAAAACTCTTCAAAGGAAATCCAACGAAACCAAAATGGGGATGAAAACAATGTACCTATTCCTTGCTCAAGATGTTTCTGAGTTGGGATTGAGAAAATGACATACTTGTTCCTTCCCAGATTTGATTATGAACTGTGATTGAAAATTTGAATAGACATGAGTATGAGAAACAGACAGAAAAAGCAATTATCGGAGGTGGGAGGAAAGAAACATAGAGAAAAAGCAACCGTCGACAGCTGACCATGTTTCCTCTTTCATGGCTATATATCATCGAACTGTCATCAACATGAGAATCTCTGAAGAGCAGAACTTTGACAACTCAAAGCCGAAGAGAGAAGCTTCTCCTTCGCCCTTTCCTTCATCGACATTATGAATTTTCTCAACCGATAGGAGCAAAGAAAGAAACAAAAATCAGAATGAAAGTAAACAACTAAAAGAGGTATGAACCCCCCAGCTCTCAAACCAACAAACCTAATGTAATTAGGAAGGATTTTTACTACATTAAGAAGTGGTATTACCATGAAAGACGAAGTTTATATTGAAGCAGTATGTTAGAGACCTCTCACCAAATCCTAATTCCTTTGTCCATGTTTCATCTGTATGATGTTCTCCCACCTACTCCATAGCAAGGAAGCTAATAATGTTAAACTGAACAATATTAGTAAAAACCCCAATATAAATTGGCAAAATAAAGTACAACAGAGAGTAAATTTTGATTAGAATGACCCTTAAGCAAATGAATCATCGAGTATGCAAACACATACACAGAGCAAGCACTGATTTCGGTGTGACTGAGTGTACTCTAAGGCAATGACAAACAGAGATAAACAAATTCACGATAGGCACCACAACTAAATACAAAGAATTCTCTGATAATGATGAACAAATTCCAGTTTGATGTATGAAAAAGATAAACTATGCTCATAGTTATGGTATATACTAAATAGATCTATCTCATCCCATCAAGTCGCCTTTTTAGAATTTCAAACTACACCCTACTTCCTATCATTCATGTAGACTGTAAGTTGAGCCCCTGAGGTTTCAGAAACAGCATAACAAAAACAACAAAAAGCTAATGCAGGAGGTTTAGAAGATTGTCATGATACAACCAGCTGTGGTCCGTCTTATCATTACCACAAGTCCTAAATATGCTATGAGACCTAGGAACTCTGCCAAGTCTCATTTGGGACATGAATGAGGCTTTGCTCTATGAGAAGGAGTTCCCTTCTCCAAGTGCCAGCGGAGCCGATGAATTCTCCGATCAGCCCCATATCCTCCATCACATTCTTACTCTACACAAGTCCTACATAGGTAACTCAAGCTATTATTGATTTAAGATGTAGAGTATGTTATAATGAAGCATATCCACACGCCTAAGAACCCAATGAAACATCAAAACAAATGAAGCTAAATAATATCACACTGATGGTGCTAGAGATCAACCAGCTAAAAAAACCCATAAGCAAAAGTTCCTTGACAGGCATAAATATGATCGATACCTGCAATGTGTCTCTCACCTACACCAACAAGCATTACAACATGAGCATCATGGCCACCATCATGCATCTTCACGTCCACCCTACTCTTACTACTCCCATTCAATCATTTCCTGGAGCAATTCCAAACAAAATGGATGTTAAGTTCTGGCCAAAAGATCACAAATTCAACACGGTATGAACCCCCATAACCTGAAAACGAAAAGGATGATAAATTCAATCTCATTAAACTTCTAGTCATTACAAAGAAGGACCAAAGCACCATGAAAATGACTTTAACATTCCCTCCAGAACAACACAAACTTTCTGTGAACTAAAATATGTGATGACTGAATGAGACCTCAATTACGTCTCAGTTCAGCATTCAGACATCATCGGTTGAAATAAAAACAAAACCAATCAAGATTCTGAAGCAGTTTAGCCGCTGACTTTACCCTTCTCATTGATTTTAAGAGACTTTCAAATTATGGTGTGTTTTTCTAATCCACCTTCCTATCAAACCCCGAGAGCAGATTCCAGCAAATCTGTAAAACTCTATCTTCTCTAAACCACAAACTTCATATATTAAGACATCAATCAAATACATACAGCCATCTAAGCCTCTGAGGAATGTGGAAATGAAACACCATTTACAGTCCATAAGCACAAGTTTACATCATTAGTTATAAATTAATTCCATGTAAATGCATCAAGGCTATAACGATGGAGATAGAAGCAGATTCCAGCAAATTGCAGATTCTCACAACAATAAGGGATTAAGCCTCGGACATAATAAACACAATGCAAATTTTCTAACCGTTGTACCAAAATTGCATATTCTCGTAACCACGTTCTTTAGAATGCATCTTACAAATACTTGAATCGGAAAATCAACAAAAAAACAAAGGAAATAGTTCAGATGCAATTTTTTTTTATTATTATCGATGCCCCACTGGGGGTTACCTCTAACCTGTAGTGCAACACTCCAATCTGTAACCAAGCTGTTGAACACTGACATCTCTTCTTCCAAATATGGTTATCAAAGGGCAGAGATGCTTGTAAGTCAGCTTCAAAGGGTAGCTGCAAAGAACAAAATTAATGTGTAAATCAGGGAGTTGTTTTAACAAAAACATGAGAAAGACAAATAAAAAAAACTGAGTGGTAATAGTAAGTAGTGACCTGCTGGGAAGAGCACCAACAATTTGCTGTATTTGAAGGTAGTTGAAAAGACGGGCTAGCATGCCAAGCAGATTAACATCAATTGAACATCTTCATTTTAATATATACCATTAATAGACGCCTAATCTTAGAAGATTGAAACGGATGGCACCACTAATTACAGACGAAGGGAAATAAACACAGAAATATGAAATTGAGATCACCACACTACATGTCAGTAGGCAAAGAGGTTGAGGTGGAGCTAGCTAGAGAAACTTAAATTTGGTTTCAGCGACCTGATGTCATGCCTCTTTCTAGAACTAAAAATCCCTATCCATGATCAATGTGTTAAACAATAATTCTTGACCAAAAGCAGACGCTGCAAACCATAAATACAGTATCAGTAAAGTGAATGGCCTGTAGTTTCCAGGCTCATAACAGTTCTAAGCAACCTGATGCAGGTGCGGTGTTTTGAAATTAAAAGCATCCTACTGTAATCAAGGAGGACATAAATATTTTTCCTTGAAATTAGTAATCAACAAAAGTGCAAAGTGCAAAGGACGTGAATTATTACCAAAGTAATGTTTTACAGAGATAGTTGAAATCAATACCGGAAATAATAAGGTTTAATTAAAGCATAACCTGCACAATCATCGAGTTTGTTTTTATCTCGTGGAGGGGAAGACATTCCAGAATTGCAGAGTTTCAGCTGCTGCTTTAGTAACCATTGACTGTAAACAAAACAAAACCTTTAAAGTTTCAGTTTTAGTTCCTGATCCAGGTACATGAGGCTCTTACTCCACATAACTTGTAAATGGGATTATAAATTAAGAGGGAACATATACCATGAATTGAGGCAGAACAAAACCAAATCTTCTACCACAAAAAGCAAGAAGAGGAGCTATAATTGAAAAAGTCAACCTTTGTTGGATTAATGTGGTGATGGATAAGAATTTCTACTGAACCGTATCATTAGAGAAGAACAGGAAGCAAAGACCCAAACAAAACCAATGTAACATAAAGGAGACCAACATTGAACCCACAATTAACTCAAATTCTAAAACTGGCCTGCAATCACAACATAAGGAGATGATAGAATGCAGCTCTCGAAAAGAAATGAACCATGATTTCGCGTTACGATTGAAAGAAATTATACAATGTTTCTTCCTAGATTTAACTTTATTTGTGATTGAAAAATGAAGAGGCATGAGCATGAGAAATAAACAGAGTTGAGACTGTAACATACATTAGCACAGGTCGAAGCCAATTTGTACACAAATATAATCCAATCGCACATGAACTAACTACAGAAATGAGAAACTAAAAACAGAAAAGAACTACCTGAATACCAGAATCAGTGATGCCTCTCATTCTTTTTCTTTCATCTTGTCTCTCTTGCTGGAGGTACAGGTGGAACTGAGAGGAAAGTATCGATATATGCCTTCTCCACACTAACCGCAGCAAACCCAACAGACCATAACCCTTGGATGGTCTGAGAAAGAGGTGTCATTGGAGCTGGAAAGAAAGACAAGACATCAATGGGAATAAGTCAGCACTGCATCCGAACATCCCCGATTACCAAACTAACCGAGCACAATTGTAAATCATGTTCAATGAGCACAATATCTACAAATGACATCCAACACAGATAACATGCGTTGTGCTATCTCCTCCAGAGTCGCTGATGGGGCCAACACTTCACCGTCATCCAAAAACAGTCACAGAAAATCTCAAGATGGAGGCCATCAAAGAAGAATTATATAAAACCTCATGACTCTTATTAGATAAAACACACACGCAAACAAATGATATTGCCAAGGTCCAAAGCATTAAACTTAACGAAACGAAAGGTATTGTTCCAATTGGGGAAAACATTTGGGAAGCTGAAAACTTGCAAAAAGAAACAAACTAAAGCCAATCAAAACTACATGAATGTATACTGTGTGATTTAATAGTCTTGTAAAAAGCTATAAAATCAACCTCCCTCTATAATCCAAACAATTGGAAACAAACAAAGCAAACATGATCCTAGCTCCATCATCAATTAGTATTTTCTGGTCCCTCACGGAAAGCAACCAAACAGAGACTAAAGAAGTAAAAAGATGCATCATGATTGTGAACAGAAAATGGAGAGATGAAGAGCAATAAAGACCTTTGTTCCAAGGGTGAGGCTTCTCATGTGCAGTGATTTCCAGCCGCGACATTCTTGTCCGTTCAATTTAAAAAGAGGGAGACATCTGAAATGGAAAGAGGTAATCAGTTTGAATCAAGAAATGGCTATTAACAACTGGAATTAGGTATATCAAACCAAGTTAAGACTAAATCATAAATCAGCAAGCCAAAGAATTTACAATAGCGACACGAAAAGGATCACAGTCTAACATTATTGCCATACTTGAAGAGAAGAGAAGTTTTATTTGGCAGCAATGGTAAAAATGGCATTCTTGAACAGGTTAAAACTCAAATCCAGCTGTGGCATAACCTATGAGAGGATAGACAATTAGAATCAATAAGAAAAATACTTACGCATTAGTGTGCATAGCCACTAACGGAAGATCCAACAAAAGCTGCTTTCTGACAACTCTCATTGATTTCCATCACAACCAATCACCTGTCATCAAATTGAAATGGACTTAATGTTAGGATCGTCAATGAAGAAATGAAAAACCATCCAAAAACGGCAGGACGTCCAAACGCAGTAAGAATCACAAAGAGTAAATTGTGCAATCTTCACAGGATAAAGAGAAGGGTATCGTTAGTTTGTTACTCATATCTAGTGTCGGAGCTCCTAACCAATGGTAGAGCAAATAACTACACCATTCCCAACTCGAACAAGACCTAAGGACTCAACCAAGCAGTAAAAAGTGCAAACTGGAAAGCCAATGTTAAAGTAAATAGCTCACCACAACTATCAGCAAATACCATTAATTCGTCTCCTCTCAATGTAAGTTGTCAATCCTTTCTCTCTTTCCTGCTTACCTCTATGTTTTGGCGCTACATTTTCCAAGGATTATTCTTTCCTAACAAAAATGCACAATAGGTTTTGTGAGTTAGTTTCCCTCCATTCAGTTATCACCGTCTCAAGCAAATGCATAATAAAGCTTATATATGTGCCTGGGATGCACATCAACTGGAAAAGTAAACCCTTAAGACTCTTATTATAAAATTGATTGTAAAGTTAAAGTAACCATAAACCAGTAAAAGCATATGAATCAAAAGACGAAGGAAAAGGGTTGAAGAAACTACTGCATGATCGACATCACAGATCCATGGTACACGACCTCCACCAGTTGGGAATGAGGTGATGAAAAAGGTGATCATCAAACTGTCCTTTACATCCAAAGACCGAGTTACATCTAGTGAGAACCGAAAAGGTAAAAGACATGCCATCAGCAACACCATTCCTAAAGAAGGGACATAGTTTCATGGAATATTTCAGTTCCTTCCTACCCGGGAAAACTCAGAGATCAAATTTGATGGTATACTTGCCTGAATATAGCACTCAAGAACAACACCATTCTTCGCAGTAAGGGTTTCTTCTTCATTGCTTTCCTAGTCTTCGAATCTATTTTCTCAATTACTTCAGTGATCTATCACTCTTCAACAACATAATGGATCAGCAGAATCGCTTTTAAACAGCTATTAAAATTTCCTACAGCAGATAATGCATGTGTTGCTTCAAATACCATTAACAACAGCAACTAAATAGAGAACAGGGAGACCAACTTACATGATCCAGCAGGTCAAGGATCTGCATCAGAGAACAAATCAATGGATGCATAAAGTTTTCATCAACTTTTAAGAGTCGAATAAATTAGATCATGTACGTACTGAGTTAGGCAGAATAACTTACCACCGATATAAGCATGCTATTATTCGCCTGATTTCTTGCCACTCAATTCTCCCCTCGACTAATATTAGTTGTTCCATACTGTTTCTCTGGCGTTTGTCCTTTTTGAGCTTGTTACTAAGCTGCAGCATCTGAAGAGTCCTGTAAAATCGAATCTGTAGCATCAGAAGGACACAATTAGTTTTGATTCCATATTGCTTGGACCGTGAAATATATAAATTAAGGTCCGGGATTAAGTACAAAGACACCAATCGACAGTGCATAGGAACTGAATCTCAGGATATGATAAAGGCAGGGCGTTCGTTGATAGGCAAGAGATGAAAGGAACTGATACTCAAACGTGAATTGGGTTTGAAGAGAAGTTTTAAACCAAGAAAAAATACTAAAGTAAAGTTGACCCAAAGTTCAGTCAATTTACAGCAAACATGACACAATATCATTTCAGAATGACAAATGTGTGACTCCAACTCACCAAAATCATGACAAATATAGATTAATGGTGATCGAGATGGTCTGATGGCATTTTCATGGTACAGTAAAGGATAAAAACTTGAGACTTTGTATAAGAGTTTCCTACAATAAGAAAGGAAAGAGACCTTACCGGTCAGCTCCTGCAAGAGAAGAGGTTTGATTTTCTTTGTTATTCTGCGCCCTCTCCTTTTCTGGAAGAGAAGTCTGCTCGATTCTCAGTTCCCTTACCGTTCTTCTTCGCAGTCTTCTTGTGTCTCCTCCGCAACCTTCCACTTTTTCTTTGTCGCCTTTGCTGTCCAACAAAACAGTGAGAAAGAGAGAAAGTAAATCCACAAAGATGAAAAACAGAGAAAGGGGAAGAGAAGAAGATTGGAGCCAGCCACCTATGTTACTTTCTCAATTCGCTGCCGCCCCACCCTAGAAACGATAGACAAACCTGCCAGCCGCCTATGTTGCTCTGTCCAGAATGACTGAAGAAGACCGGAGCCAGCCGCCTCTTTTACGTTCTCAGTTTGCTGCCGACCCACCCTAGAGACGAACGACAAACCTGCCAACCCTCCATGATTGCTCTATAGGGGATGACTGCCTCTGTTGGAGAAGAAGATCAGAACCGCTCCGGTCCACCTCCATTAGGCAATCGAATCGTTAGGGAAGAGAAGAAAGAAGAAGCGTAAAAGCCCCTGTCATGTCACCCGACCCTTCCATAACGAACCAAAGAACAAACCATATATTCTTCTTCACCTTCGCGTCTTTTCTGCCGGCTTCATCGTCCAACAAAAGGAAGAGAGAAAGCAGATCTGCAAAGCGAGAAAAGAGAGGGACAAAAAAATCCATGAAGTAAGATACTGAAACATCAGGATGCAGACCCAAAAATCAAGTAAGCGAAGAGGAAGTCTGAAAGCGGATGTCAATGAAGGAGAGGCTAGAAACCTACCACCACTACTAACCCAGGCCTGGCTGCCTCTCCCGTTTGTGTAAACAGAGTTCATTTTTCTCGTTGTTTGTTTCACTTCCATAGCCATAGTCTATTTTCGTTGGCATCCCTTGATCTGAAAAGAATGGGGAAGATGATGAATCAAACCAATAAAATACAATAGGCCAAAACCCAAAATTAGATTCTACCTTCGAATCCTCCATGTTCTTCTTTGGGATCTCCTCATCCTCGGCCTTCTTCTTCACCGAGTCCTTTCTTTTCTTATTCTGCTCTACTTTGTGTGTGTCATCGTCAATAAGTAAGTGGGAGGTTGAGTTGCACACCAGCGTCATGGTGCAGGTGGGTTGAGAAAGAGCTTCATGTTTCATTTTTCTCGTTGAATCCTCTGTAAATGTCATCTTCTTCTAGAGCCATGGAGGGAGATGAATATGGACGGTGAACAAAACCAATCTACATGTGAAAACTCTAAAATTAAATCAGAAACGACTTCATATCCATACCTAATTATGGAGATCATCAACTCACCTCTACCACCGCCGGTAACCACCACCACCACCTTTGTCGGCGTCACCGCAACCGCTACCAAATACCGAATCTAACCTTCACCTCTTTTAACACAAAGCAAAAACCCATACACTATCCCCATTCCCCACCACCCCTGGCCGCCGACGACCACATGCTCTCTCTCACTAATCATGTCTTGTCGTCTTCTCCAGGCTCGCCTGCAACTCTGTCGACGAGGCCTCCCGCAACCGCCTCAGCCTTCTCTCCTAAAACCTAGCTGTTGATATACAGGTTTGGATGGCTCTCCTCTCCTCCTACGTTCTTCTTCTTCTTTGGCTGCTCCTCTTCTCTTCTTTCACGTTCTTTCTTCTTCTTCTATTACTCAATCAGTTTTCAGTCACTGAGAGAGAAGGAGAGAGGGAGAGTAATGGATTGGTGAGTGGAAAGAGGAAAAGTGATGGTGAGAGAGAAGGAGAGAGGGAGAGTAATGGATGAAATTAAATGCAATGGGACAGGAGTAGAGAGCTAATTACAAGAGTGCCATTGGTTTGATGGGAGCCGCCTGAACGCGTCAGAGAAAATGTCAGTCAAATACAAGAGGGGCAAAAAAGCAAAAGGAATAACAATGGCGGGATGTGACTCTAAGAAACAGTAAAGTTGTAACTTGTTCTTTTAAAGAGATAATATCCCGCAGGCTGTTTTTTGGGCTATAAATTGGCACTCACTCCCCCATCTTCCCATTTGTGTATCATCGTGATTTGC